>CAUYUJ010016104.1:253943-295723 GCA_963575745.1 Prorocentrum cordatum
GGGGTCTGCCGCTCGCTGCGGCCTCGCCGCGGGGCTGGCGACGGGGGGCACACCGGGGAGACCATCGGGGGTGGGCAGGACCCCCTCGGTGTGAGTCCCGAGTTTCTCGCCGATGCGGCGCGTCCCTCCGACCCCATCTACTCGGACCTCCTCCAGGAGGCCTCTAACTGCCTCCCGGCGGTCTGGGTCACCGCGCCTGCAGTTCCGGAGTGGGCCCTGGGCTGCCAGAGCCCGGGGATGGTCGGGGGTGGGCAGAACCCCCAACAGGGACACGTCGATTAGTGGATTGTCCGTTTGCGGTTCTCGAGAGGGCGCCGTGGCCGTTCTTTTCCAGGCTTGCGCCCGCCAGTTTTGGGCCTCAGGTGGTTTTCACTCAACCACGTTTTGCTAAAAGGGGGCCTGTCCATCCCCGAGACCAGCTGCGTGAGCTGCTTCGCTACCCCCCCCCCCTTTGTCGGGTGTAGCCAGGACCCCGGGTAAGGGGACCCGGTTAGTGGTAGGGCCCTGGCTTGGCATCGCTCGGATGTGTGCATTTTTCCTTCGGCGAGGGCCATCGAGGGGCATCCTTTATCATTTGGCATAAAACCACGCGCGAAACCAAAAAAAAAAACAGGAAATGGACGTCCGAGCGATGGCCAGCTGGGGCCCCTCAATTGGCCAGATTCACTAAACCAGGTTTGCCGTAACTGGTGTTTTTCGGGTGACGGCAGTTCCGGTGAGTGGAAATGGGACGGGGGGGCGCCCCCGGTACAAATCACTAAACCAGGTTCCACTAAACCCAGTTCTGCCAACACCCCCCTTTGGCTATCCCCCCTGTCGCCTGGCCCGAGTCAGGGCCCCCGACGCCAGGGCTCTGCAAGCCAGGATTTCCTTTCCAGGTCCACCAGGCATCCGAGTCCAGGAAGGGGGGGGTCGAGGTTCGAGTTCCAAGGTTTTCGAACGGTCTTCGTCGGTTCTCATCAGTTCTCCAGCCTCGGGATGCCTTCAGCGGCAGCGCCCCGCCGAAAATCCTCCCGCGCTGGAGGTGCGCGCATCGTCCCGAACGGCCGCTGGAGACCCGAGTCATGCTTGGACGGGGCCAGGAAGAGGGTAAGTCCGTTCCAGAGCGTTCCAGAACGCTCTCAGAGCGTTCCGGAACACTCTGAGAAGGCCGCGGCGCCCGAGACATCCTCCAGAGCCGAGCCGCCGGGCCTCAGTGATTTCCAATTGATGATCGCCCGAATGTACCTTCGTTCTGGCCTCGTCTGCTATAGCCCGAAAACGGGAGGACGCGAAGGGCTGGTCCCCAGGGGAGGCCCCAGCAAATCGGGGAGGAGGAGGAGGAGGAGGAGGAGGAGGGAGGAAAAAGAGAAAAAGAGAAAAAGGAGGAGGAGGAGGAGGAGGAGGAGGAGGAGGAGGACGAGGAGGAGGAGGAGGAGGAGGAGGAGGAGGAGGGCGGTGAGGCGGAGCAGGAGGCGGAGGCGGAGGCGGAGGCGGCGGGCGGAGGAGGAGGAAGAGAGAGGAGGAGGTAGGAGGAGGAGGAGGCGGCGGAGGCGGCGGAGGAGAGGAGGAACGGCCCAGGGCGAAGGTCTTGTTACCGGAGGTGAGGCCCCAGCAGATCGCTGGGCCGCTCCTCCTGGGGTATTAAGTGCCTGCTCCTGGATGCCTAGCTGCCTCAAGGAGGGCGGTGGCGGTCCTCCATCCTCCTCCTCCTCCCCTCCCTCCTATTATCCTTCCTCCTCTGGCGTTTCCTGCTCATCTCCTCCTCTCCTCCTCTCCTCCTCGCCTCCTCCTCCCTCCCCCTATCCTCTCGTCCTCCGGCCTCCCTCCTCCTCTGTCTACCCCTCCTCATCACTCTTCCTCCTGTTCCTTCCTTCTCCTTCCTCCTAATCCTCCTAATCCTCCTAATCCTCCTCCCCCTCCTCCTCCTCCTCCTCCTCCTCCTCCTCCTCCTCCTCCTCCTCCTCTCCTCGAGGCTCCTGCCGAGACCGCCGCGGAGCAGGCCGAGGGCGGAGTAGCAGCGGCAGGTGCTCGCGCACCCGCCCCAGCGCCCGCGGCGGCGCCAGCTGGGGCACCTTCCTCGGCGGGCGGTGCGCCTGCTGCTCGGACCGCCGAGAACACTCCTGTGCCCGGGCATCATGATCGTGACGAGGGACCCCAGTTCCAAGATAAGGTCAAGAGGCTGTTTTCTGCGGCCAAGGGAGCTCGGCAGGGGCTTTGACGCTGAGTGGACCACGGCGACGATGGGCTCCCGCACTTCGATGTCCAGGTCATCGGGTTCAGCACCCACCGCGGGGGCAGAGCGAGCGGCTTCGGGCCCCGCACCCACCTCCAGGGCAGAGCGAGCCACAAGGACATGCAGTTCGGCGACTACCAGCAGCAGGGCCCACCATCGGAGGCAGGAAGCCGCGGACGCGCGGGTGGCCGAGACCCCCCTTCCCGATGAGCGCGTCTCCAGGGCCGCTGACGAGCGGGGCCCTCAGGGAGACAGCGAAGGCCCTGCTGCACATGCAGGTCGTGCACATGGCTGCCGCACGCCGAGGATGTGGGGCCCCAGTGCGGCGAAGCAGAGAGCCGCTGACCAGCTCAAGAGTTGGGCTGGCCAATGGATCACGCAGCTCGATGACAGCGAGCACGGCGGGCGCAAATGGATGCTATGGCGCGTGCCCTAAGTGATGGGGATTACGCGCTGCAGCTTCCAGGAGACCGAGGAGTTTTGCTTGGAAGCATGGCGCCGAGGGAGCCCGACGAGACAGGCGACCCTGCTGCACCTGGCATCCTTGGCAGAACGGGCAGACCTCTCGTCTTGGAGGAGCGTCTTGGCAGAACGGGCAGACCTATCGTCTTGGAAGAGCGCCGAGTTCTGGAGGCATCCCGAGCTTACCTTCAAGACCGCGCACCGCCAGAGGAGCACCCCGAGTACTACAATGAATGATACGACGACGATGACGGTATCGAGGCGCGAACGGCATGGACCCAAGCGTCTGTAGCACTTCCAATTTCATCGTGGTCAGCTTCTGCGGCGACCGCGACCTTCTCACCCCCACCGGCGCTAGATGCAGTTTCGGGAAAAACATAGCGCCAGGACTTTCTCCGCGGATAACTACGGAGAGCAGTCAGGACGAGTCACGCGTAAGTTCGCATGGGAGCAGCAGTAGCAGGCAGAAAGATCCACACGTTACTCCGCATGAGAGCAGCATAGAGGCCCACCATCGGACGCAGGAGGCCGCGGACGCGCGGGTGGCCGATGCCCTCCTTCCCGACGAGCGCGTCTCCAGGGCCGCTGACGAGCGGGGCCCACGGGGAGACTGCGAAGGCCCAGCTGCAGATGAGCAGGATCCTGTCGACGATCTAGAAGGGTATCTCGACAGCGAGCAAGCAGGTGATGCGCAACAACTTCCAGAAGGTGGCGATGAGCAGGTGGCCGCGCCACAGATGGAGTGCGCGACGGAGCGAGAGCAGGTGGCCCCCCCCCGGAGCAGCATCAGCCTGAGCCCACAGCTAAGTCGCAGCGAGGGCAGGCGGCCGTCTCGACGAGGCTGCACGTTCCAGAGATAGGCAGCAGAGAGGCCCACCATCGGACGCGGGGGGCCGCGGACGCGCGGGCGGCTAATCTTCCCGATGAGCGCGCCCCCAGGGCCGCTGACGAGCGGGGCCCACGGGGAGACTGCGAAGGCCTAGCTGCAGATGAGCAGGATCCTGTCGACGATCTAGAAGGGTATCTCGACAGCGAGCAAGCAGGTGATGCGCAACAACTTCCAGAAGGTGGCGATGAGCAGGTGGCCGCGCCACAGATGGAGTGCGCGACGGAGCGAGAGCAGGTGGCCCCCCCGGAGCAGCATCAGCCTGAGCCCACAGCTAAGTCGCAGCGAGGGCAGGCGGCCGTCTCGACGAGGCTGCACGTTCCAGAGATAGGCAGCAGAGAGGCCCGCCATCGGACGCGGGGGGCCGCGGACGCGCGGGTGGCTAATCTTCCCGATGAGCGCGCCCCCAGGGCCGCTGACGAGCGGGCCCCACGTGGAGATTGTGAAGGCCCAGCTGCAGATGAGTACGATCCCTTCGATCTAGACGAGTATTTCGACAGCGTGCAAGCAGAGGAGGTGCAACGACCTCCAGAAGATGGCAATGAGCTGATGGCGGCGCCACAGATGGACGGCGTGACGAAGCGAGAGCAGGTGGCCTTCCCGAAGCAGCATCAGCCCGAGCCCACAGCTGAGTCGAAGCGAGTGCAGGTGGCCGTCTCGACGAGCTTGGACGTTCCAGAGCTGTTGGCGCCCCCCCCCCCCCCCCCCCCGAGGTAGCCGGCAGCGCGTGCCAGCGCTGCACGGCAAAATCACGGGGCGGGGCACCAAGATCCACAAGTTCGCGGCGAGCCAAAAGGAGCTCAGCCTGTGCATGTTCGTCGAGACACACCTCGATGAGGAGAGGGCCGCAGAGGCGCAGGCGGCTGCGAGGAAGGACAAAAGAAAGATGATCGCCACGCCTGCCAGCAGGGCGAGTGGACGGTCTGCATCAGGCACGTCGGTTGGAGAGGCCATACTTGCTCGGACCCACGTTGCGACCTCATCTTTTTACTACCTCACCAAATACCGATCGAGCAGCGCGGCGAGCCCCCCCCCCCCATGGCTTCTCGGCCCTCGCGTGGCACCTGAAGGGCGGCAACGCGGTGATGACTGCACCGACCTCGCCCCCCAAGTTCGGACTCACGAAGGGACGCCGAGGGCGCTTGTATCCTGCGCGAGGAGCTTGGCGGACCCGACTGTTATCATGGGTGACTGGAACCACTCTCCTGACCAGATTGCGAAGGCCCGCATCCAAGAGTTCCCGAGAGGGGTGGCGTTCACCCCGCCGCGTGCCCTAACATGCGACAAGGGCCAGGGCTCCATGATTGACTTTGCGATAGTCAGCGAGAGCCTGAAGGACAGGGCGACTCCCCCCCTGTCCTGGCAGTGCCATGGAAGACCCTTCGCTGCGTCGCAATGTCCTTCGAGCGGTCTGAGCAGGCGATCTGGCATAGGTAGCTGCATTTGCCGAAGGAGCTGCCGCAGGTGGAGAGTCCCAGGAAGAAAGCTGTTCCTACGAGCAGGGGTTCAAGAGGCACGGTTTGCTCGGCGAGGCAGATTGGCACCAGAGCTGCGGGGGGCGTTCGACGTGACCCACCCTTCACCAGCACAGCCAGGCCCTCCAGATGATGAAGTCAAGTACCGTGTCTCGGCTGAGCTTCGGGCCCAGGCGAGCGAGCTCGTCGGCGAGCCGCTTGCTTTCGCTGCGCCAGAAGGAGAAGGAGGCAGTGGAGCTGCAATGGGCGTGGAGGGCAATGGAGTTGCCCGCCACTTTTTTGCACGCCGCTCGCCCAGATGCGATTCAGAGAGTGAATAACATGTATGCTCGGTGGGCCGCCCGAGTGGAGGTAGCCATATTGAGAGCCGCCCAAGTCGATGAATCGGAATGGGCTCCGTTCCAGGGGCGAGCCCAGGGCTTTTCTTTGGTTTGGCAGAAAGCGAGGGCCTCACCAGGCCGCGCCCACCCGGTAAATAGCCCTGCCGAGTGGTGGGCGATTTCCACCGCGCTTCTGAAGAGATCAGTTCCCCTACGGCTCTCTGGCAAAGAAGAGGGAGGCAGTCAGGGCAGTGCATGATGAAGTTACGCAGGCAATGCGGGCAACTCGACGGGCAGGACATGTCGGAGTTCGGAGGCAATGACATGCAGGAGCCCGGCGTCACAACGATTGCTTGCCTGCGTGACCTCAGCCTGCAGGGGGACGCGGATCTCCCCGCACTTGTCGAAGCGGCAGAGAGGCTCGCAGCTTGCGCGCGCGCTCGCGGGATAGCATCGCCACGCCGAGCCTCTGAGAGCTGGGCGAAGGAGCAGTGGAAAAAGAAGCAGGGCATTTTGCATCGCTCTGTGAAGCACGATCCGCCTGCCCCGCTGGAATCTGTTCTGACAGGAAAGGTCGTTTCAAACCCTGCGGCCACCATGGCTGAGAAGCAGGCGATGTGGCAAGAGAAATGGCTGGACCCTGTAGATACCCCTGAAGCCCTGCAAGAGGCCATCTCGGGAGCGCTCCGACGGGCTGGCGAGGGCCCCCTGGCCCCCCTCGAGGCCCCCCACCTTTCCTCTCCCTGGCATCGGGCCCCCGCCAAGAAAGCCCCAGGGACTGGCGTGCCCCGAGTGGCCGATGCGCAGCGTCTGCCAGGGCAGGGGGTAGAAGAGATGGCCACCCTGTCAAATCTAGTCGAGCTGGAAGGAGTGTGGCCCGAACAGATCTCTGCCACGACTAGCGCACTCCTGCCCAAGCCGAACCAGCGAGGCGACCGAACGATCGGCATGCTCTCGAACGTTGTCAAGTTTTGGAGTCGAGCTCGAGCAGGCCCAGTTGATGTTTGGAGCTCGGGGCTTGACCAGTTCTGGGACACAGCGATAAAAAGTAGCTCGGCCTTGCGCGCGGCGCTGCTGCGCAGCTTGCCCGATGACACAGCAGTGTCAGCAGGAGCACAGGTTACAACACTCTTGTTAGATGTCGAAGAATTCCATGATTACCCTGAGCCTGGTGATTCCAATTAAGATCGCTCCTGACGTTGGACTTCCCGCCTTGATTGTCGCGCTAGAATATCAAATCTGCGTGGCGCCCAGGTTTCTGAGGAGTCAAGAAGGAGCTGGTGCAGCGATATACCCAACGCGGTCCCAAGTGGCAGGGCCATGCCTGGGCGCGCCGCTCGCGAAGCTGTTTCTGTTTCCGGTCTTAGACCGTACCCATCGGCAGGGCAGGACGCGTAGGTCGTGGTCGTTCATTGACGATACGGTCTCGAGGGCCGAAGGCACGCCAGACAGCGTCGTAGAGTCCCTGGCAGCCTCTGCGAGAGTTTTAGCCTACGGTTTGCAGGGGGCTAGGCTGGTCATCTCCGATAAGACCACAGTCCTGGCCTCATCGCCCCAGGTCACGGCGCGAATCAGTCAGGCGCTGAAGGCTGCCAACGTTCCGCATAGGCAAGGTTCGGGTTTTCAAGCGTGCTAAGTGTAGGCTTGTGACGGCTACGGAGAGATTCCGTCGCATCAGGAAGCACGGGCGCCCGGCCAAATTGTCTTCGCTTTCGTAGCCCCTCTGGACCACAGGGGCCTTCCCCCAAGCTGTGCACGGGCACCAGGTACATGGCGCAAGCCCGAGCCCGATTCAATCCCTTAGGCGTCAGGCTGGCCAGGCTACCGCTGGACCGGGGTCTGGGCGTTGTCTGACTGCCGTGCTCGCCATGCACTTGGGGGGCAAAGATCCAGGGCTCGAGTTGCGGCGCCAGTTGGCCCTCGAGTTTTGTTTAGACTGGGTATCTTCGCCAGAGCTCCACAACCGTATCCGAGCGGCGTGGTAGCATCTGACCCCATCGTCTCCAAATCTCGATGAGGTCGAGTGCGAGGCCCCGCCAGCGCGGTGATCGCGTCGCTCCATGAAGCAGGGTTGATCCCGTTTGTCCCAGACTCCCGGCGCCGCCCGACCGCGAGTGGGAGCGAGGTTTGGAGGCTGCCTTGCGCGAGTGATGAGGGGTTCGAGCACAGGGGGCGCCGATTCCACCGAGCTGCTCAGTGACCTGGCCCAGGACTTGTCGTCCCTGTTTTGAACCCAGGCTGCTTCTCATGATGGGGGTGAGGGGCTGGACCTCGGGGGCGGGGATGCGCTCTTGGTTGGTCGCGAAATTCGCAAGTTTCTCACTCTGGACGCGCACGATTTGGTAGGGCTCCAGAAAGCTGCAGTCCCTGGCAGACAGTTCACTCGAGAAAGGCAGGTGGCTCCAGGATACGACGTTGACACGTTGTGCCCAAGGTGCCACCAGGGCACAGAGACTCGTTCACCGAGTTTGGGAGTGCCCGTGCAATGTTGGTTTTGAAGAATTCGAGAAGAGCGAGTGGATTAGGCAGCAGGCTCAGGCGCACTGGGAAAGTTGCCCAGTGCCGTGGCTTGAGGCGCGCCGCCTAACAGCTACACCCATCTCTCGTTGTTTCTTGAAGAGAGTCTTCAGCCCTTGGAGCCGTTCCTTCTTTCCGAAGTTGAGCCGCACACCACGTTCGGGTGTGTAGTGGTTTTCGGAGATGGAGCGGGGGGGAACAACAGTGCGGACCCACGTAGGCGTAGGTGTGGCACCGCGGTGATCGCCATGCACCCTGACGGCCAGAGGGCATGGAGGTTGGCTTGGGGGCTATCGACCCCAGCCGGGGGCCAGCGGCAAACGGTCCCTCGTTTTAAGCTGCTCGCGTTTGCCATCGCGTTAGATGATGTCCCCATGCGTTTTATGTTCGTGACTGGCCACGAGCCCCTCATGAGAGCTCGGGGGCGGGGTCGGCAGTTCCAGAAAAACGGAGCCAACCAGGATTTGTGGTTTCGAGTTCGGGTGGCCTTCCAGTCTCGGTCGACAGAGGTGAACCTCAAGTGGATCCCCTCTCACATGGACGAAGCCACCTCTCGTAGCCAACCGATCGATCCCTACCTAATTCAGGGCAACGCCCTGGCTGATGAAGAGGCGGGGGCTGCGGCGGGGAGAGGGTGGGCGGCGCCGGTGGAAGGGGGCAAGCCTCAGACTGACCACTGGGATGCGATCGGCACCCTGGTTCGAGCGCGCGCGGCGCGCGCACTGGCCCTGGCGTCAGAGGCCGACCCATGGAGCGGGGTTCGGGCCTCGGTCCAACGGAGAGCACCCCCGTCGAGGAGGAAGCTCGCGCTGCAGGCCTCCAGCCACTGTTTCGAGCTGAGTGAAGGCGCGTGGAGGTGCAGCGCGTGCAATATTGTGGTGCCTGCTTCTCGCCTCATCGAGGCCGCCAAAAGACCCAGTGCCGTGGCCTCCCTGTCTGTTCGGTGGGGGCGGGAGGCGGTGGGTTGGCGGCGGGGCGGAAAGTGCACCCCAGCCACACTGTTCAGAGGTGGGAGCGGTTCGTCAGGAGTTGTTGCACCACTTGTGGTAAGTATGCTACGGTGGATGGGCGCCATTTGGCGGCCAAGTGTGAGGGCATGTCCAGGACGGGCCGAGAGAATGTAAGCCGCATCGAGGAGGGCAAGTACCCCCGTAGAGAAGAGGTACCGAGGGCCCTGCAGGCCGCCCTCGATGCGCGAGACCCCGGAAGCCTGGCGAGAGCGTACGAGAGGGCCGCAGGGCCCCAAGGAGGGGACGTTTGGACCGTCCGCCGCTGCTGGGTAGCGGAGGGCAAACTGGCCAGTAGCGGTGCGGGGGTGTGGCAGTGAGGCGGGGTTCCGCCTGCACCAAAGCACCTCTGTACGGGGTCCTGCCTTCCTCTCCCTCTCCTTCTCCCCCGCACGACTGTGCTTGGTCAAATGGTCCAAATGATCATTTGTTTTCTCCTCCTCCGCCTCCTCCTCCTCCTCCTGCTCCTCCTCCTCCTCCTCCTCCTTCTCCTCCTCCTCCTCCTCCTCCTCCTCCTGCTCCTCCTCCTCCTCCTTCTCATCCTCCTTTTTGTTCCTCCTCCTCCTCTTCCGTTCCCTCCTCCTCCTCCTCCTCCCTCCTCTCCTCCTCCTCCTCCTCATCATCAGCAGCATCAGATCTCTCTCCTCCTCCTCCTCCTCTCTCTCTCCTCGTCTCTCCTCCTCCTCCTCCTTCTCTCTCCTCCTCCTCCTCCTCCTCCTCCTCCTCCTACTCCTCCTCCTCCTCCTCCTCCTCCTCCTCCGCCTCCCTCCTCTTCTTCCAGACATGCTCGAGTCGTGAGCAGGAGTCGTATGTTTGCCTTGTTCGCCCTCCGCTGGCCGTTTTCGCCATCTGGATATTTGTCTGTCAGTTTTCGACCTCTGGGGGCCGTCGCTGGGCCCCACAGCCGCCCAGAAACGGCTCGCGATGACAAGCTGGCCCCGGGGAAGGGTTCGGGACGTCCGGGAACTGCGTAATGGAGGATGACGATTAATAAATGATTGGGGGTCCGGGATGAGGATTAGGAAAAACCGGCCGCGGGCTGGAAAACTATTTGTTGATCGTTCTCCTCCAGTCAGAAAATTATGCAGAAATAGCAGGACACTATGTTGTAATCGTTCTCTCATTTTTTAATTAATCGTCATCCCGCATTATAGAGAAAGTCCGGACATCGCATGTCTGGGGCCCCCTTCCAGCGCCCACAGCTGCAGAACAGTGTGGGTCGTGCGGAGGTGGGGCTCTCTCGGACGGCAGAGCGGCGGAATGGAATGCTGCACGGCCAGGGCGTGGAAGCGAGGATCTCTGCTTCGGCCGCATGAGGGGGCTCTGGCTCCCGTGCCGTTCCCTGGGCGTAATGGAGGATGACGATTAATCAATGACCAGGGGTCGTGTTCACGCGGCGGCGCCCGGGATGACGATCAGAAAAAACCGGCCGCGGGCTGGAAAACTATCTTTTGATCGTTCTCTTCCAGTCAGAAAATTATGCAGAAATAGCAGGACACTATGTTTTAATCGTTCTCTCCCATTTTTATTATCAATCGTCATCCCGCATTAGGTCAGGGAGTGTCTTCGTGAACGAGGCTCGCCGTGGCCAGAAGAGCCCCATTCGTTCCGCATCCTGCGCCCCTCGTCGTCGAAGACGCCATGCCACAAGCATAAGCATGTTCGAAGAAACCATGATAGACATGCCATAAACATAACATATACATAAACACAGATCTCTTGGACCTGCGCTTGACGCCACTGGAAGCGCCTCCGGCGCCGCCCTGGTCGCGCTGCGTGCGCCAGGGAAGCGGACCCAGCGCCGAGCCAAGAAGTCTGCGCGGAACGCCGAGTTCAGATTGCGCAGTTGTTGCTACTTGCTTGCTGATGACAAGGTCGCCTCTGCACCTCTCGTTTTTGTTTCTCCACCCTCGCCCCAGCTGCGTGATGGAACCGAGGCGAGCGCAGATGCCCCCCTCCCCTCGAACCCCCCCACTCGCTTCGTCGCGAGTCCGCCCTCGCGGCCACCCCTCTCTTCCCTCACCGCCAACCCAGGCCCGGGGTTGTTGTGCGTGGAGTCGTGGAGCGAAGGACGGCTCACTCCCCCGAGATCCGACGTTGCGAGCTTATCCCGGCGAGTGCTCCAACCCTGTGCAGCTGTTAGTACCGCCTTGTGGGTACCGCGTTCGGTGGATCTCCCTTTGGGGCCACGACGTAAGGTGTGTGGGTGTTCCAAATTGCCCGCGGTGGTGCCATGTAAACGCAGCCGCTGGGCCTTCGGTGGAGCACGAAGCGTGCAAGGGGCGTGCCGAAACAGGCGCGGCGGTGCCATGCGAACGCAGCCGTTGGGACCTTCGTTGGAGCTCCCTATGGGGCCACGAAACGAGTGATGGGAATGCCGACATGGGTAGGGCGGACGCATGAGAACTGCACCACGGAGGCATTATGAGGGGTGTTCCAACATAGGTCGTAGGCACGCATGCGAACTGTGCCACGGAGGTACTCGGTAAAGCTCCCTGTATGGCGACGAAGCGTATGAGGAGTGTGCCGAAATGGTCGGGGGAACGCGTGCGAGTGCGACACTCGATGGAGTTCCCTATGGGGCCAAGCACAGTGCGATGGGTTTGCCGACACGGGTCGGGCGGACGCATGCGATCTGCGCCTCGGAGGCATTCGGTGGAGCTCCCCACGGGGCCATGCAGCGTGCCAGGGGTGTGCCAGAATTTGTCGGGCGGGCGCATGCGAACCCTGCGCCACGGAGGCACCCGGCGGAACTCCCTGCGGGACCACGGTGCGTGTGAGCGCGTGAGGGGTGTGCCGAAATGTGTCGGGCGGACGCGTGCGAACTGCGCCACGGAGGCACTCGGTGGAGCTCCTCACGGGGCCACGAACCGCGTGATGGCTGTGCCGACATGGATCGGGGGGGCGCGCGCGAAGTGCACCACGGGGGCAGCCGGTGGAGCTCTCCGTGCGCCCCCGAGGCGTGATGGGGTCGGGCGGGCGCACGCGAACTGCGCCACGGAGGCACTCGGTGGAGCTCCCGATGTGGCGACGAAGCGTGTGAGGGAAGTGCCGAAATGGGTCGGGCGGACGCATGTGAACCTCGACACGGAAGCAGTCGTCGGAAGGAACAGAGGCATGCGGAGGGCAGACGCAGGGATGGGAGGCGGGAGCGGGGGAGGGCAGCGGGAGGGAGGGAAGGAAGGAAGGAGACGCGGGGCGCTGTCTCTTCAAAACCGAGGACCCAAAGACACATCGCGGTCTGGAACAATGCAACATCGTGGACAAAAATCCATTCGGAGCCCTCTGGACACCATCTTTCTGCCGTATGTCTCGAGCCGGATCGATCTGTGATGGCCCAGGGCCTGAAACCGGGCGACGGTGGCAGACAATGCCATGCCAGGATCGCACTTTACGCCACCCGTTTCTCCTCCACGCCCGCCTCGGCTGCGAGGTGCGGATCCTCCTGTGGCAGCCGCAGAGCGGCAAGAAGAAGGGCGTCCGGTGGTGGGACTTCGGCGGCCGCAAGGAGCTCTGAGCCTTCGTGGGTGCGGTCGGCCGCCAGCTCTCTGTCTCGTGTTCGTGTCTCCTTCTCCTCCTTCTCTTGTTCCTCCTCCCTCCTACTCCATCAATTTTCCTCATGCATGACTTCTCCCTGGCGCAACCCGAGGCCAGTTTTCAGGGAGGGCTGGGCGCTTCGCCAGAGACTTCCTCACCATTTCTAACCCTGAAGCGTAAACATTGGCAACGGGTTCACAGATGGAGTGCGGGTGGTTTTCACAATGTGGTCCTCGCCTGAGCGCCGCGCACATTCGTTTTTAGAGTTTGTGGGAGTCCCACGGATTGAGGGCGATTGGTTTTCAAATTGCGGCTCTAGGCTCTTTTTCAACATGTGGTTCCCGCTTTAGCACCGCGCACATTCGCTTTGAACTTTTGCCAGGGCTTCACGGATTGAGGGCGTGTGATTTTCAAAATGTGGTTCTCCTTGGCGCCGCGAGCATCCGTTTTACATGTTTGCAAGAGTTTCGCGGAGTTAGAGCGGTTCCTTTTTCAAAATGTGGTTCTCGCCTCAGTGCCACGCACACTCGCTTATACAATAATACAACAGTTCACGGAAACCCATGATCAACGCACCAGAAGTTGTGTTTAGGAATGATTCAGGATTATGGGGGGCGCAAGACTTGCGTTGATTAGCGGTCTTGAAGTCCCAGGAATAGCGTTCTGGCACGATTCAGGCTCGTCAAGACGCAACAGTCAGGTTGACCCGTGGCGTTAGAATCCCCAGAACAATGTTGTGGCATGCTTCAGGGTCTTCAAACGGTTGTCTTCCGACGAGGCAGTTCCCTCAGTGGTGATGAACCGTTGTAGGAGCTTATGAAGAGGGAGCTTGGAGGGGGGTCATTCCAACATCGTTGATGACCTCTTGGGTTTACACTGGTCCTCCTCCTCCTCCTCCTCCTCCTCCTCATCATCATCATCATCCTACTCCTCCTCCTCCTCCTCCTCCTCCTCCTCCTCCCTCTTCCTCCTGCTCTTGCTCCCCCTCCTGCTCCTTCTCTTTCCTCCTCCTCCTGCTCCTCCCTTCATTTTCCTCTTCCCTCCTCCTCCTCCTGCTCCTCCTCCTCCTCCTCCTCCTCCTCCTCCTCCTCCTCCCTTCATTTTCCGCTTCCCTCCTCCTCCTCCTCCTCCTCCTCTTCCTCCTCCTCCTCCGCCCTTCATTTTCCGCTTCCCTCCTCCTCCTCCTCCTCCTCTTCCTCCTCCTCTTTCTTCTTCTCCTCCTCCCTCCTCCTCCTCCCTCCTGTTCTGCTGGCAGGGGCAGCGAGAGGCACGGCGGACCACACCAGCGACGACTGCGAAACAGCGCAGGGGATCGTTCTCGAGTTTTCTCCGGGCAGTGGGCGCCTGCCAAGCCTTACGTCGGGCCTGTCCCCCTACAGGAGGAATATGCAAACATTGAAGCAAAATAGTCTGGGAACGATGTTTTATTATTTTGAGCTATTTTTGAATGTTCTTGACTATCTTTAATTTGTCGCCCAAAATCCGGCTGTAGGGGGACAGGCCCGACCCAGACCTAGCGTTCTCTACCAGGGTGAATATTTGGACGATGCGCGACCTCGTTTTCAATAGGGTGCGTGGGTCTCCACCTCTCCTTCCACCCCCCCCCCCATCCTGCCTCCTCCTGCGCCGCTTCCTGGATAGCTGCGAACTTCGCAAGTGTCGCGGCTTCCGCGGGCTCCTGGATGGTCCAGCGGTGTCGGGGAGTACGCGGACCCAGCCGAGACCTCGCTGCGCCGTGGGTGGCTGCGAACTGCGCCATCTTCTCCACTTTTTGTGGGCTCCTGGGAGGCACGGCGGAGTCGTGGAGCACGCGGTTCCAGCCGAGACCTCGCAGCTCCTTGGACGGTTGCGAAATGCGCCATTGTCGCCACTTTCGTGGGTATGGCGGAGTCGTGGAGTACGCGGTTCCAGCCGGGACCTCGCAGCTCCTTCGGTGGCTGCGAACTGCGCAATTGTCTCCACTTTTTGTGGGATCCTGGGAGGCACGGCGGAGTCATGGAGTACACGGTTCCAGCCGAGACCTCGCAGCTCCTTGGGTGGTTGCGAACTGCGCAACTGTCTCCAATTTCGTGGGATCTTGGGAGGCACGGCGGAGTAACGCGGAGTGGACGGCGGACGGAATACGAACAGATACAGTCGGCCCAGATTAGTAGGTCGACCTTGCCAAATCAAGGGTGCCTTTGTGTCCTGCGTTTTGCGACCCATGCCTTCTGCATTCATACGGCAATGTGGCCCTCGGAAGGGTCTTGTGTCCTGTCGCTTATCCTCTTCAACCAAGCTCGACTGGATTGCCGAGCTGTGGCAGCCATGTGGCATACGAGTGGAAGAAATCTGCACCGTCTCGTTCGTTCTGCCCGCTCGAATACATGTATCTCATTGCCTCGAGGCTTCCATTGCAAAGGAGCAGATCTCTGGCCGACGAGACACGCACGGGCGCGCATTTTGGCGCGTCGAAGTGGTCGTGGCCGTTCCCCACCACCCCGCCGTCCGAGGCGCCCCCCGCTTCCTGCCACGGGGGATGGGGGGGGGGGCGCTGCTGCGCCCGCCCCTCTCCCTGCCTTCTGTTGCATCCCCCCTTCCCCTCTTCCCCGCCCTGCCCCCTGCCCCGTCCGTCTCGTCTAGATCAGATCTCGTCTCACGAACCTCTGAGGTGGGCGGACGAGTGGACGGGGGGGGGAGGTGGGTGGGGAGGGATGGGCCCCTGCTAATGTTCTTCGTGCAGCCAGGCACTTTACAGGGCAAAGAGCGGGCCCCTTCCTCATCGTCGTATTCCTTCTGGTGGTAGGTAGGTTCACAGTGCGATTTCTGGAATACCCGTGAGTGTGCTACCAGTGAGCTCGTTTCTTGAAGCCCCTTCGGTTCCGCTCCTCTCTCTCTCTCTCTCCTTCCCTCTTTCTTTCTCTCTCTCTCTCTCTTTCTCTCTCTCGCTCTCTGAAACACACACACTCTCTCTCTCTCTCTCTCTGTTTCTCTCTCTCTCTCTCTGTTCCTCTCCCTCTCTATCGCTCCCTCTCTCTATCTCTTAAACACTCTCTGTCTCTCTCTTTCTCTCTCCCCGCCGGTGCGAAGGAGCACCGCACCGAGTTCACAAGCGCGTGCGCGTGTCGGAAGTTCGCGAGTCAGACCTACGGGATGTTCGGCTGCGATCTTTCCCTGGGAGCGGCGGGGGCACATTCACATGGGCCAAAGGGTGGGACCTTCTGTCGGGGATTGGAATAGATTCAGAGTGGATTAAGTAGATTCCCGCTTGGGAAAGTTGTACCGTCTGAGGGTCATCACAGAAACATGGATATGACATCGGTGGTGGTGCCAATCATGAGGTTCATGATGGTGATGATGGTCCGCCGCAGCGATCACAGCGAGTCCCACAGTGGCGATGGTTACGATGATGCTGACGACGATGGCGACTATGATGATGATGACGATGCCGATGATGGTGATGGTAATGGTGATGATGGTGGTGTCGCCAGTGATGGTGATGATGGCGATGATGATGATGATGATGATGATGATGATGATGATGATGATGATGATGATGATGATGCTGATGCTGATGCTGATGCTGATGCTGATGCTGATGCTGATGATGCTGATGATGCTGATGATGCTGATGATGGTAATGATGGTAATGATGACGATGACGACGATGATGATGATGATGATGATGATGATGATGATGCTGATGCTGATGCTGATGCTGATGGTGATGGTGATGCTGATGGTGATGCTGATGGTGATGATGATGATGGTGATGCTGAGGAGGAGGAGGAGGAGGAGGAGGAGGATGCGCCAGAAATGGAATTAGCTACCACAGCACGCCCTACGGCGGCATGCGCGACGATGCTTGGGGGGCAGGCGACGACCTCAGCCCCCTCGGCGAGCTGTACCAGGGGCTCGCGAACCTGCCACTGATGCTGAAGGCGAGCCAGGAGCGATACCTGTTGCAGCCCGAGAGGGGCCCAGTGGTATGATGCTCCAACCTACTTTAGCTTTGATCACCAGTACCGAAACTCAAGGGTTTTCACGTGTCGGGCCCTGGGAGACACTCGCCCGACACTGTTTCGACACTCTTTTGACACTTTTCCGGGTGCTCGAAATGATTTCTGGGATGCGGTCCTTAAGCAGGATGGGAACAACATAAGCCCAGTAGCGAGAAACGCGTGGCACGACGTGGGAGAGACCCGTAGCGGAAGGAGGGCGGGGCGGGAAGGAGGGTCGGCGAATACAGGGGGTGTGGTTACGCCGGGGTGTGGTTTGCGATCGGCGCCGTTGGGGCCTGGCGGTCACGACACCGTCCTCTTCGAGCCTCCTCGGGGCGCGGGGGAGCTCCATCGAGGTCCCCGCGCGCCCCCTGGGGTGCCCCCCAGGATGTTCCCCAGGGTGGCGGCTGCACACCACACCCTCTGCAAGCCACACCCTCTGGAGTCGCCAGGAGGGGGCCGAAGAGGGGAGGGGCGGCAGCGCGACCCGGCAGAGCCCGGGACCTGGCGGTGGGCCCAAGGCAGCCGCCTGTTACTTCATGAGCCACGCGAGGATGATCAGCCACGCGCAGAGGGGGGAAAAAACACACACTGTGGAACGAAAATGCACAAAAAAACAAAACACACACACACACACACACACTGTGGGAAAACACACACACTGTGGGAAAAAAAACATACAAAAAACACAAGGAAAAACACACACAAACACACACGGGAAAAAAAGCACAGTGTGTTTTTTCCCCACAGTGTTGTTTTTCCCACGGACTCTTCCCACAGTGTGTGTTTTTTTTCCCACGGGGGAGTGGGGAAGGCTTCTCAGAAGCAGCCTTGCTTCTCAGAAGGCGCGGGCCTTATCTGCAGATACAGGGCCGCCGCCTTCCAAGAAGCAGCCTCCCTCTAAGAGGCCCTCCCCCCTCCCTCCACCCCCTTGTGCGCGCCGCCAAGGTGAGGAGGAGGCTGGCTGGCGACCCCTTCGCTGATGCCGTGGGGCGTGCCAGTAGGCATCGGTCCAGGGTTTTTTTGAGGAGGAACAGAAACCCAGAAAATATTGGAAAAAATGGGGGATATGTTTATTTGTGTGTATTTATTTGTGTGTGTGTGTGTCCTTGGGCCCCTTCACTTTTGCTCTGCAGCGTGCGGGCGGGGAGCTCGCAGCCGAGGCCGCCGCAGACGAGGCTGGTTCACACCTTTGACTACTTTCTCGCGTTTCGCGCGAGGGCGGCGAGGCGTCGTGCAGCCTGCTCGCCATCAACACCTGCTCAGGGGTCGGGCGAGGCTGCCTGGGCATCTTTTCCTTCCTGCTCCTGCGCCTGTTCCCTGCGCTTGCTCGCCGGCGCTGCCGGAGTTTTCGCCGCCGCGGCCGCCAGGTCTGGGGGGCATCTTTCGAGAGCGCGCAGGCAGGACCCGAGCATTCTCTTCGGGTGGAGGGCAAAGAGTGAAATATGGAGTGCCGTTTCGATGGGTTGTCGGTGCTTGAACCTGCAAAATGTGAATCACAAGGCGGACTGATTTTCGAGGTGCGAAAGCCCATATGGATTTCACCCTGAGCCCTCCACCCCAAGAGAATGCCCAGAGGACAGTCGGTGGCCTCCAAGAGTCCTCGCCTGCGAGGGGTGGAGAAGCTGGCATTCCTTGTTCGGCGGGAGGGCGGCGGCAGGCCACGGAAAGCCAGCGGAAGCCCAGCCAGGGCCGGTCTGG
Source organism: Prorocentrum cordatum (assembly GCA_963575745.1). Lineage (NCBI taxonomy): Eukaryota > Dinophyceae > Prorocentrales > Prorocentraceae > Prorocentrum > Prorocentrum cordatum. The sequence continues at coordinate 272,044 of CAUYUJ010016104.1, forward strand.
TGTCAAGTCGAGCGTGTCCCTCTACAGGAGATAGCCCAGAATAGTCAAAAAATACTCTGGGGGGGATTTTTCTACCCTGTTTTGATCATTGTTGGGCATGTTAAAAGTATTTTCAAGCTGTCGTCCAAAATCCGCCTGTAGGGGGACACGCCCGACCTGAAGCCAGGGCCGCTCTGGTGGCACAAGGCTGGCGGAATCCAGCGGAAGCACCGATGTCACCTCCAGAGATCTCAGCTTTTGAGATTTGGGGTGTCCGGAGCGGGCAGACAATGCACGCCGGTCGCTGAAAGTAGGTATTTTTTGGAATCCCAGACCCCAATCTATTTCAAGCGCCTTCCTACTTCAAGAATCGACATGCTTTTGCTGTGTTTGGTTATTCTCAGGGAGGGCCAGGACCCAATCCACTATATCCGCCTTCCTATTTCATGTTTTTACCTACTTCTTCCGACCGACGTGTAGAGGCCGATCCAGATTGTTGTGGGTGGCGTTGCACCGACTTCGCTCGAAGTTCAGAGGCGTCGCGGGCCGAGCGGGAGCTGGGGCCCCAAGTTCAAGCATGCCCTGCGCTCAGTGGTGCAGACGTTTCTTTCTCCCCGCATCGATCAGCTCATATGAGGCGTTCCAAAAAGAGCCTAACTGCCTACGGTATGTTCGCGTCGTGTCGACCGGCGGCGACCCCGCAGCCGACGTTCAACGTTGAACGCCGACGGCGGCCCAGAATCGGTCGATGTTGAACGATCGGACGTTGCGGAGACGGCCGATCGTTCAAGGTTGAACGATCCAGCGCGGTGTCGGGAACCAACGCCAGGGTCGACACGACACGAACTTGCAGTAACTTTCGAGGGTCGGAGGAGTTGTCATCTCTTCCGTGGCGAGAGGTCGTCGGATGGTCGGCGGAAGTGCAGCGAGGCCGCCTCTGCCGGCGGAAGCCAGTGGGAGGCCGGCGGAGGGTGGCGGAAGGAAAGCATGCGCCCCTAAGAGAGGTGAACGCGTTTTGGGGGGCTCCGGGTTTTTGTTCCGGCATCGCCCATCTATGATGCAGGAGGGGAAAAAACACACAGACACAATTAATTGTCGACCCCCAGGAAATATGGGAGGTGGGGGGGAAGACAGAAGCCCAGAAAATATTGGAAAACATGGGGGATCTCTTTATTTGTGTATTTATTTGTGCGTCCTGGGGCCCCTTCACATCTATGATGCCATCGTGCGCATCATGGAGCCACCTTTCGAACAGGCGTTGTCCCCTGGGTTCGCAGAGGGCGATGTGTGCGAGGGGCGCAGCTCTGGAGGGGGAAAAAACACAGACACACAACGAATCGTCGGCTCACAGGAAAGATGTGGGAAAATACGGGAAGTGGGGGGGGGAAGACGAAAACCCAGAAAATGTATGAGAGGAGATGCACCGGGAGGATTGGCATGTGTGGATTGGTTTGTGTGTGTGTGTCCTCGGGCCCCTTTTCAGAAGCAGGCGATCTGGGGAGGTGCGCGCCCGTGATGTTCAGGCTCGCCCAGCAGATGCCTTCCTTCCGCATGCTCCGCGCGCCGAGGGGGGGGGGGGGGGCCAGCGACCGCTGGTGCCACGAGAGCTCCCCGACTCTGCCGGAAAGGGTGCAGGAGGAGGAGGAGGAGGAGGAGGAGGAGGAGGAGAGGAAGAGAGAGAAGGAGAGAGGAGGAGAAAGAGGAGGAGCAGAGAGGAGGAGGAGGAGGAGGGAGGAGGAGGAGGACGAGTAGGAGTGAGGAGGAGGAGGAGGAGGAGGAGGAGGAGGAGGAGGAGGACGAGTAGGAGTGAGGAGGAGGAGGAGGAGGTTCGGCGAGGTTCGGCGATGACGACGATTCACGCAGGCAAACTGGGTGAAAAGCCAATACAACAACTATAAAGTTAATAGAGTCTATGGTGCGAGACAGCGTAGCAACGAAGTGCTCTAGGCGGCCCACCCTTTCGGCCAGGGCGGCCAAAACCGCAACGCTGCGCGCACCGCAGCCACTATTAGTAGCTGCGGCAGGTGCCCAACTCCGTGTGTGTGGATTGTCTTGGATTGCGGAGGTGTGGGCTGTTTGGGGTTCCGTAAACATCAGCGGCGAACGGGCGTGGGTCGCCCGCTGTTGGCGAGCCGCTCCCCGTTGGGGCCCTTGCCCTGTAACAGGTAGCGGCGTTTGTAGAATCGGCTAGTGCCAGGTGCAGGAAGTCCTATACATGGCTTAGCGATTAGATGCGCGCGCGTCTCGCATCGCGCAGCGCATTGGGCACAGAAAACAAGAGGCCCGTTGCGCCATAGTCTATGGGAACTATGGGCAACATGCACTCCCATCGGAAGCCCCTGACACGGTTGTGCCGAGAGGCCTCTGCGCGTGTGTCGATTTCTACCGCAGGTGTCGCAGTAGTATTTCATGCCGCGCTTTATTATAGTGTGCCCTCTCGTGTCAATCTGCAGTGGTCTTGCACGAGTGGGCCCTTCATAGGGAACAGGGTCAGCGTCGGCGAAGTTGCACCTCGCGCAGCGCCTGAGTATCCTCAGGGCCATGCGCAGTGTGAAAACGGCAGAGCACTCTCTTGCGTGGCGAAGCGCTTCGGCATACCCATTTTTGGGATGCATCAAAGCGCCCTGTTTGGCAAACTCGTCAGCTGCTTGATTGCCCAACCACATTGCCAGAGGTATCGCATCACGAATTCTCTGACTATCGCTGCGGTGGCTGGGTATCCAGATCACATCAATGCCTTCACGCCCAACGTCGTGCACCAGGCGCCAGAATTCACGCCAGATTTCCCCAAGGTGATTTCGAACGTGAGCACCTGAACCATCGCCACGATCCCATGCTTTCTTGAGTTCCAGGTAGTCGGTGACTATGACGATGTTTCTCGGCCCCTTGTGTCGGAGCACTATGATCGCTGCCCACAGTTCGCCTGCCCCCGAGCACGTCCATGGGAACCGTACTGGGCCATATGCAGCCCCTAGCACGCCGCCCCGATCATCGATCATGACGGCTGCCCAGCCAGCACGCGCCAGAAGAGGATGGTGAGTTTGCTTCCCCGATCCGTCAGTGCACACCAGCCCTTCGAACCTTCCATTGGGCGGTTCGCGGAACCAGACAACACGGTCATACTGATGTGGAGGTGGGAAGCCGTACTTCGGGTCGTATGCTGGGTCAGGGAAGAGGCCCTTGCACGTAATGTACGTCATGGGGTGGTTGTCACCGTGCTCCACACGCCCTTGTGCAAGTAGCCTGCGTTCATCACCGCACCAATCTTGCCTTTCTGCTGCATGATAAAGACAACGATATAAACGATGTGACGGGGTACCTTCTTCATGCTTACATAAGGTACATATGGGATTTGGTGCCGCCCCATGCCGGAAGAGGCGATCCTGCGTCCAAAACCCTCCTGCAACCCATGTCCGAATCAAACCCGCACCTTGGTAATCTTCTTTTTCCCTGAGCTCTTTCACCAATTTGGCAGCGGGTTCAAGTAGAGGTACTCCCTCGAAACCTTCCAGTCGGCACTCGCTTAAGATCTTTGCAGTAGTGGCTTGGTCCACCAACTTCCTCAACGTGTGAACCCCGATCTCATGCAAGTCTATGAGCAGACCTTGGGGTGAGACAGACTGCATCGCAGTCTGCCTCGAACCCTGTGCTGTTATAAGGCTGGCCATATTACTGGGTATGTACCATTTGTCCCAACTGATGGCTTCCCACCCCAGCCGCTTAAGAGTGAGTAGTGCGGCTCCAGCTGGTCCAAGTACTGCTCCCCAGTTGGCCGGCCTGCTCACCGCGTAGCTGTGGGCCATCTTCATCTGGTTTGGAGTGGCCCATCCAAGCCATAATGCTTTCAGCCAGGTAACCAGAGGCAGCGCGTTGGCGTCATAAGTCGGGTCGCACTTCGGGTCGTCAGACAACATAAACTCAACTGTCCGAGATCGCCCACGAGGTGGCCCGAAGATGGCAAAGGCAGCGGTGGCTCGAAGACTAGCAAGTTGCGCATCAGGAACGCCATGCACACGCATCCCATATGTAACAGCTGGTAGTCCTCCAGCTCTGTAAAGCCGACACACTGATCGTCCTCCACACGCGAGCCTGCGAAAGCGTGTAATGCGAACTTTCAGTTTAAAAGGCCCGTTTGCTTTGAACAGGCCTTCCAGCTCTCATCATGCGTCTGTCAACACCGAGCTGCTTGACGATCCGTTTGGGCTGAAAACGATAAGATGAAAGCTGCACCGCAATCTGCCTGGCAATTTTGTCGTGGCTAGCAACTACTTGACCTTTGTCCAGGCTAACTTTCATTCTACGCTGCTTGAATTGTTCGCAAGCAAACTGAGCTGCCTGAGTTACAGTTTTGACTACGTCCTTTGTTTGTCCTCCAGCCTGCACGGTGGAGTCGTCGACTACCACCGAGAGGTCGATACTAGGCCATAGGTAATACATTCTGTCATATATGTCCATGGTAAAGCATTTCATGACGCTTACAGCGAAACCACAGCCTGCAATCACTCCACGGTTGGTCATGATAACATTGCTCATGTGGGATCCAAATTTGATGGACCTTCTACCCCCATAACAGTGTAACAGCATGGCCATTCTGCGTCGTGGGAATCCGTGACGCACAGCAGAGTCCCAGAGAAGGTCATGATCGATGGTCTCGAACGCTTTGGCCAAGTCTATTAGGACCGCTGCTGTGTGCTTACCCATGGACTTTGTGGTCTCCACTATCAGGGCTTGCCTCCAAACTGCTTGTTCCGTGCTGCGGCCAGCACTGGCATATTCATAATGTCTCTTATGCCCTGCATTCCATCTGTCCTGTTGTGGCTTGCGGGCTTTATTGTATACGCGCAGCGCGTCGGGGAGCAAGCCTATCAGGCGATGCACCCCGTCGGGCTTGGGTAACTGAGGCAACAGAGTGGTACGTAAATGCTCAGGCAACTTGCCGAGGCATTCCGCTTGATGCATCACTTCAGCAAATGCCGTGAGGCACTCATCCGAAAGCATCGCCATCGAACGAGGCCGTATTCGGTCAGTGCCCGAGGCAGTTTTGCAGTTGAAAATTCTGGCAGCAACCCTGACATCCTGAGGAGTAAGCTTTGGTGGAGGCTCCTCATCGCCGAAGTCGTGTATCTTTTCGCAGAAGGAAGCAGCACCATCAGCATGCTCCCAAACCTGCTTCCAGACATCTAGATTTTCTTGGAGCCTCTGTGCGTGAGCAACTACACCTCGTCCTTGATGCTCTGCGCGTGCAGGCACCCAAGTTTGCGGCGCCTTACTCCAAGCGTGCGCCTTGGCGGTGGTGTTTTGGACTTGCGTCTGTACCTCGCGTTTCCAAAGGGTGAGTCGCTTCTTGGCACACTTGATTCCGATGCTGGTTGCTTCTTTTGCCGCAGCCCAGCTCATGTCTCGCAGCCAGTCTTCGCATAAGCACCATTCCGCCGTAGCGCGCATGATCCAGGCATTCCAAGTAACATCTGTGTTTTGATGTTCCGGAGCTTTCTGATGGCGCGGAGGCGATCCTGGATGAATTTGGTCGTGACTGCCATCCCACGGTGCAATGCATTGGCTAGGTCAATGCACGTGTTGCCCGACTTGCGCCACCAGCGTGATAACTGACTGCCTTCAGCCACTGCCTTAGAGGTACTGCGGATTGCTGCCACCAACTTTAACTTTGGTTTATCAAGATCTCCACGCCCTTGATACGGCCTAACCTGATCAGGAGGAAGTTGATACCTATCAAGGAGCTTTTTTTTCGGCCTGCATGGCCCATAAGGCGTAGGCCCAAGCCAGGTCTTCCTGATCGCGAACAAGCTCGGTTTCTTTTTACAACTTCCGTATAGTCAGGTGGCGGCCGCGGAGCTCCCATCGGGAGCTCCGTCGGCAGTGGCTTAGGTAGGCACATTTGTTGTATCAAGATGGATCCTGCTCCTTTCTTTAAAGTGATCCCAACACCCCAATGCGTAGCAATAGGCAGGCCCTCAATCCTGTAGACTGACTTGACCATGCCGCGCAAAGTATCAGAGACGAGGAAATAGTCGATGGCCCTCCCTTTTCCTGCACTACATGTCCAAACATTCGGCGCCACAATAGTTGCAGGGAAAGTCCTGAGCTCCCCAAGGTCTACGAGCTCCTGAGGCGTCATGTCCCAATCGGCCCCTAGGATAAACGGTCGCCCCACGGCCTTGATCCATCCCAAGACGTCTCTGAGGAGGTGTTTGTTGTACAAATCGACACCAGTACCTGAGTAAAAGTAGCAGGAGATGAAAAAGAAGCCTCCTGGTACCATTCCTTCGCAGAGCTGAGCATGGAACCTCTCCGACTGCGGGTACTGAAACCAACGTCCCAATGAGGGCGGTGCTGCCATGGCTATGTCAGCCGTCATGGCAACACCAACCCCTGCAGACGCAGCATGGATTGTCTTGCCTTCTTTCGCGGAGGTGAGTGCTGCGTGCCATCCTTCGTGTTTTAACCTGGCAATGACATCTCCAATCTTTTGCTTGAGAAGTTTATGCTCCTGGATGGCCATACCGTCAAATCCCAGCCGTGCGAGCATCGCTCCAACTGCTGAGATTTTCTGTCCCTCCGCTTGGGCCGATGTAAGATTGACCGTCGCAAGCTTCCAAGTGGCTTCGCCTCGCGCGTGCACGGTCCTAGTTGGGGCCGTGATCTGAGAGTGCAGTTTGAGGGCATACGGCATCTCAATCTGACTCGCTAGAGGTATTAAGGGTTGGTCCACACTACTTGCTCCATCGGAGACTGCAGCAGTTACCGCCACTGTCGGAAGCAAAACTTTACATTCAGAAGTGAGGTCAATCGTTTCTGGACTGCTTTCGTCAGCGGTCAAGTCAAGAAATCGTTCACGCACCAAAACTTCATCACTTGTGAGGTCAATGCTCTCCAAGACTGCAGACGCTTGTTGCAGAGGCACGGCAGGCTCCAAAGTCCCTATCAGGGAGACGGTGGGCTGCGTCCTGATCGCGGGGACTGGGAAACCCGTATCAGGCCAATCAAGGTCCACTATACTATGGGCCCAAAACTTCGACGTCGCACTCGAAATCGCTGCAACCTTGGAAGTAGTCGTTCCCTGGATTGGCCCCAGGGCAGCCCGCCGCAAAGGGCATGATGCCCCAGACGGCGTTCCCCCCTCCATGCATTGCTCCACCTCCCTACCTGAGCGCGAAGCTTCAGGCTGGGCAGGATCGCAACGCAGAGGTCCTGAGGCATTCGAGGAACCAGTACCCGTTCCCCCCTCCACACGATGCTCCACCTCCCGCCCCGAGCGCGAAGCTTCGAGGTGGGCAGGATCGTATCGTGGAGGTCCTGGGGCGCCTCGCGACGAATCGCTGCTAAATAGTCTTCGTCTCGCGCTCCTGGATCGCAGCCGCCAGGCGCTCTTCGAATGCGGGTGCACTTTCAGCCGCATGCTCGGTCCCCTCGGCGGCAGCGGGCGCGGCAGCAGCTGCAGCAGAGGCCGCTGGAGCAGAGCCAGCACCATCGTTGCCGACCGCTGCGGTGCCTGGCACAGGGTCTCCTCCTCCAATCTTCCTCTTCTTGCCTTCGAGCCGTTGGAGTTGCTCTTTTTGGGCCGCCTGGGCAGCCTTGACTTTGTCGAGGGAGGCCTTGAAGTAGTCGGCCAACCCCTTCTGGATTTGCTGCGCCACTTCGTCCTTCCTCTTCGTGAGCTCCTCCACCTCCTGAGACTCAAGGTCATACAGCTCCTGCGCCTCCTGGGTCCCCAAGAAGTCATCCATGGTGAGGATGTTCTCCAGATCAAGCCGTCCCTCGCAGATCTCGCGGATGCTGATCTTGGGGGCCGTTTTGGGGGTCTCGGCGGCGCACTGGGACTGAAGATCCAGCACCGCCTGCTTGTGTTCCTGCCTGGCGTGCTCGAGCTGGTCCTTGAGGTTGGCCACCCGCTCAAGGACAGCGTCTCGAGATTTCGCCCAGCGGTCGAGCTTGTCGAGGTCCTGCTGGATCTGGTTCTGGATTTCCAGCTGGATGCCCTCGAACTTCTCCAGGCGCTGCTTCGTGGTGGGTGGGCGAGGCTGGGCAGCCTTGGCCAAAGCCACCAGGCCCAAGTAGCGCTGTCCACCCACCGGGTCTCCAGCGTCTCGGGCCATATCCGCCAGCTTCTGAGCTTTGTCAGCATCCATGAAGGTGACGAGGCCTTGAGGCAGCGGAGCCTGAGCGGTGCGCCCATCGGGTACACCTCGCTTGTCGTCTCCTCCTTTCCCACCCGCTCCCTCACCTTTGTCTTTGGCTTTTCCTCCGCCCTTGGTTCCTTTGACTGGCCCTGGGAGCAGAGGCTGAGGCCATTCGAGAGCGAGGGGTGGAGCAGACAGAATCCCTCCATCGGAGGTCTCCTGTGGATGTTTTTTGCCCTTGCCCGTAAGTGATGTCCCGCACTGACGACAGAAGATATATCCTTTGAGATTTTTCTTGCAGCCACAGTTGGGGTTAGGGCAAGTGACACCGCGCTTCGTCCCATCGGAGATGTACCAGTCCCAGTCCTCGTCCTGGCTCGTATCACGAGGCCAGGTGCGAGTCCAGGTTCCTCCCCAACGGCGACGACGCTCCTCCGTCCATGGTGGCATTGAAGTGCGCCGAGCAGAAGCAACAGCAGCGCCTTTGCCAGCCGCCGCGCCTTTGCCGCCGCCGCCGCCATGAGCCATGGAATCTCCGACAGGAGTCTTTGAAAGCTTTGGCCCGCAACGACAATTAGCCGTTACGAGTGTTTGTCGCGGAGGAGGAGGAGGAGGAGGAGGAGGAGGAGGGAGGAGGGAGGAGGGAGGAGGGAGGAGGGAGAAGGGAGAGAGCGGGGGGAGGGGGGGCGGCAGCGTGGAGGAGAAGCGAGAGGAAGGAGGGGGCCGAGAGGGAGGCAGAGGGGGGCGGAGGGGGAGGAATCCATACGGGGACCGGGGGGAGGTCCGCCCCCCAGGAGTGGGCGGAGCTGCAGCTCCTGGACGGCGACCTGGCCAGGGTGTTCTACAACGACGTCCACGAGTACCACACCTACCTGCTCTTCGTGCCGCACGCGCGAGCCTCAGCTCTTCGTGCCCACCTGTGGGCGGCATCCTCGTCGTCGTCCGCCGCTCCTCCTCGTCCCCGTCGCCTGCGCTTCCTCGTCCTCCTTTTGTCCCACCCCCGCACGCGAGTCTTCCGCAGCCTCGTCCTCTGTTCCTTCCACCCTCGACGCAACTCGTCTCTGCCTCCCTCCTCTCGTCGTCCCGCCCTGCTCCTCCGCGTCACCCGCGGGACTTGGCAATGTGCTCGAGTCCCTGTCGACTCCTTTCCTTGATTGTCCTGGTCCCTGCTGCAGCCCAACTAGACTCAGCGTGTCCCGCCGCCAGCTCTGGCCCACCACGCCTCGGCGCGACACGCTATCCAAGCCCCAGTCCCTGAGCATCAACGGCCCGAGCCTTGCCTGGCCTCCCACGCCGGGGAGCGGAGTGATACGCTATCCGATTACCCGCTTGCAAGGCATAACGTTTCGCCGGGGCAGCCGCCGCGACACGCTGAGCAAAAGCTCCCGACCGTAGGCTGAGGGCAATCGCGGGCACAGACGCGGATTGGTTTTTGCAGGAGGTCGAGGACGGCATTCCGTTGCGGTAGCCCGACGGCATTCCGTTGCGGTAGCCCGTTTGCGAGAACATCGTTTGCATTGATGGTCATGATCGAGGAGCGCATCGTGCTTCTCATGCTCCGCCGGGCTTTCCCCGAGAAGCATCAACAGCTCTGCGAATACACGCTCGTGGCTCCTAAAAATTATGTTTATCCGTAAGGGCTTCGCCCGCTGCCGCAGGCCTCCTCTCTCGGATAGTTGGGCATGCAAGAGCTATGTTGCGAGGCCTGGGCGCCGTCGTGAAGCAGCGTCGGAACTCCGAACGGGTGCCACTGGAGATATGAACGTGCCAAAATCCATCAAACACCGAAGGAGCATCGCAGATGTCGGCCTCTTGGGCCCCTCTCGGGGGTGCGCTTGGGGGCCTCTTGGGAGCCTCTTGGGCCGTCTTGGGGCCATCCTGGGCGCCGTGGAGCACTCTTGGGCCGTATCGGAGGCCTCCTGTACTGTCTTGGAGGACTGTGGCCTCGAAAGCACGAATATTGCGTACTGTACAAGAGTTTATGACTTCGGGGACGCGAGGAACGCGTAACTACCGAGGGATCCTGGCTTCGGGGACGCAAAGATTGTGTACGTTGCCAGAGAGTGTTGCCTCGGACGCGCGAGCACTGCGCAACCCTCAAGGAATTACGGTCTCGGGAGCGCGAACACAGGGTACAGTCAAAAACCCTAATCAGGACGCGCAACTTTGCTCAGGGTACCCTTGCGTCTTTGCTCTTCCTTGCTCTTGCGTCCTTGGGGTGTTCGTCGTCCGCCGCCCAAAAAATCCCAACTTCGGCTTCCAGGGGTCTTGCGTCCTTACCGCGAGTCCTTCTTAGGGTTTTTGACGGTACTCTGCTGGGGTGTATGGCCTCGGGGACGCGAAGATCGGGTAATCGAGGATCGGCCATGGCCTCGGAGGCGCAAATAAGTCAGGAGGGTAACAAACACACAGACACAATGTATCGTCGATTCCCAGGAAAATATGGGAAAATATGGGAAGTGGGGGGGAAGACAAAAACCCCAAAAATATTGGAAAATGTTCGGAATCTGTTCATTTGTGTGTATGTATGTGTGTGTCGTGGGGCCCCTTCACAGGGCCTCGGAGGCGCAGATAAGGTGTGATCTACTGGGGATTATGGCGTCAGGGCAACATCATATACTTCAGGAGAGGAAAGAGCACACAGACACAATGAATCGTCGATTCCCAAGGAAATATGGGAAAATATGGGAAGTGGAGGGGAAGACAAAAACCCAGAAAATATTGGAAAAGATTGGGAACATGTTTATTTGTGTGTATTTTGTGTGTCCTGGGGCCCCTTCAATACTGTCACGTCTGCCAGGACCCCCCAGAATCTCTGAGCATCCCCCCCAGGTGGCGGTAGCCAGGGCCCTTTTCGGCCCCTCCCCCCCCCCTCGCGCGGACTGCCACAGCTCGCGGTCCGAAGCAGAACGTGGGACAATACTATGGGAGACTTGAAGCTGGAATCGGAGCAGGGAGCAGCAAGCCTGCTCCGCGAAGACTTGAGGCCCCACAAAGGGAGCCGCCGGATTTCGTTGCTCGGTCGTTCTCGTTCTAGTTTGGAGACGTTTCACATGCCGTCATCATCCGGATCGTGATCGGAGGCCCAGGCATGCTCGCTCAGACAGGAGGTGAGAGCGGGAGCCGAATCGCGGGCGCGTCGTTCTTAGCCGCATGCGGGCGATGGCGACAAGGGCTCCTGAGCCAGCGGCAGGCGCCGTTGCCGAGGACGTCGGGCAGGTCTCGGCGGCAGTGGTTTGCCCGCGCTCCCGGTGCTCGCCGAGGTCCTCGCGGGCCGCGCGGGGTGGCCCCACTTCCTCGCACAGCGGCTCGGGTCGGTATCGGTCCACCGATCCCCATCCCCATCCCCATCCCCTCCGAGACCCCCACCAAAGTGCCACCCCAGTGGGGGATGCACCCCTTGCAGACCCGAAGGGAGCGACCTACGGTGGGGGCATTCGTTAAGGAACGTGCCCAGGAGGCTTCAGGCCCTGGAGGCTCCCTTATCTGATGAGGGCGACAGTGATATCCATGGCCGATCCACGTGGACAGCAATCGGCTACCCCCCCGATTGCCGCTCCCAGGTAGATCACCAGCATGTCTCAGGCGAAAACAGTTTGTCCCACTTTCCTGCGGCTGTTAGCTGCACCCTACCAGAGCGCCGGGCTGCCTCGTGCGGTGCACTCGCGAGCCTCTTGCTCCCCCCGGTGGCTCGTGGATGACGACGGCCCTGCGGTCAGACTACACGGCCGTGGAGATGGCCTGACCGATGGATGACGGCGTGTTTTACGCTCGCGCTCTTCTCGTGCGGGCAGCCACTCTGTGGCATCCCAGCTGTGTGCATTGGTTTGGGTACGCCGCCCCCACTACAAGTTCCTGCTCCTCTTGGCCTGGGCCTGAGCTGCGGCCTGTTTCCATTATCTCTGTCGTGTTTTCTCTTGGTTTCGCTCTTGTTCTTCCCTCTCGCTCTTGTGTCTTCCGTTCTCTTCCTGTCCGTTTCTCTCTCCCCCGCTTCGTCTTGTCTATGTCTTTCTGGTTTGTTTATTCGTGTTCTTTTCTTCTCGCCTCTTGTTCGTTTCGTCTTCTTGCTCCCCTCATGTGTTCTTGTCCGCCGCTTCCGTTGCCTCGTTCTCGCCACCGTTGTGGCCCCTTTTTCCGCGCGCTGCCTGCGCTTGGTCTGCACTTTCACGACTTCTTAAACGGCGCGCAGCTGCTTGCGTCGCTCGCGATCCAAAAAAAGGATCCCCACCAAATTCAGCCCTCGACTGCCTGCGACACCGCTCAGTCCCCCGCGATGGGTGGTTCCCATTCTGGTTCCAGGAGCCTGGTGAGGCACCCGGGCGTTCAGGTGACGTGCCCTTTTGACCAGTCTTGGCTAGTGTGCTTGCACTTCCCTGGCTTCTGGTCTACAGACATCGCCACAGCCTGGCCGTGTCTGCCGTTGCCGCCGGCTTGGCGGGACGCTACCTTATTGGTTGATTCAGGAGTGGTACAGCCTTCTGGGTCTGTCATGTTTGTTCGTTTCGCAGGCCTGCTGCTTGCACGTTGGATTGATTGCATCCCCACGCTTCGCCACGCTGGTGGCGAGTTACATCTGGCGCCTGGTGCGACAAGGTTAAATTCATTTCCTGGTGGTCTTGCCCTTGAGATTCCCGCACGTTTGTCTGGCTCTCCTGGCAGTTCCTGCAGCTTCCGCCCTCGGCGCAGCTCAGCGTCCTTCGGCGGCAGTTCTGCAGCCGCCTGTGCGCGCGCTAGGTTTAATTCGTTTGCTCGTTACCCGAACCGACTACTGACGCCGCTGTGCGCCTTCGCCTGCGGCTGCGACGGAAAAAAATCCCCACCAACCCATCCAGAAACGATGCCCATGAGAGTTGACAGGAGAGAGGGGAAGAGACACGCATACTCAAACAGCGAGGGAGGTTCCGGAGGCTCCGTGGCCATCTCGAGCCGTCTTGGAGCGGCTTCGGTGCCGCTTGAAGCATCTTGGGAGCCACCTTGAGCCAGCTTGGGCTATCTGAGCCACCTTGGAAGTCATCTTGGGCTCTCTGAGGCCGCTCGGGGGCCTCTTGGGGGCCTCCCGGGTGCCTCTTGGAGCCCTCTCGGGGCGTTATTGGGGCCATACTTGGGGGCCTCTTGCGAGGCGTGCGGCTCACATTCCAACCAGAGCGGCAACTTTACAACCAGATGGGGCACTTTACAACCAAAATGGGTTTTCCCACAAGGGCACGTTACAACCAGGAAGGCCACTTTACAACCAGGCAAGTAAACGTACATAAGCGACAAATATTTTACAATCTCTGAAATACCCGTAGGTCCACGTAAGGGGGACAACGCGCTCTCTGAAGCGTGTTGGTTGTAAAGTAACTCGTGTGAAGCGAGAATATGTGAAGCGGCGGATTCCTAGTGGGATCCAGAAGAAATCGGTTGGAATATAGTGACACTCTTCCCACTGGGATCCTGTTGGCACCGGATGAATCCCATTGGTATCCAACAAGATTCTTCGCAATGGGGCCTACGGGTGTCCTATTGAAACCTTCCGGGGCCTTTCCTAATGGAAACCGGATGGGAAGACCACTGGATCACAATCGAGGAATTTTCCCATTGGAATGTTGCGGGAAGCGCACTGGGGTATTATATGGAAACCCGGGGGGGGTTATTTTGGGGTTCTCGTTCGAAAAAAAAGGAATCGTTTTTTTTGGAACCCCATCGAAACCAAACTGGCGAATACGAGGGACATCGCACTGGATTTCAATCGGGCTCCTTCGTGTTCGATCCACACGGGCATAGTATAATCCAATCACGGCCCAACTGTAACCCAACAAGAAATTGTCCCCGTTAGATCATACTGTACCCCGACTGGTGTCATATTGTTATCCTTGTGGTATCCAAAAGAGCTATTGGAACCCAGTTGGGATCCAATCGGGATTCTCCCGATACAGGCTGGTGACAGGCCTTGGTTGTTGACGCCTTGTTTTTACATCTATGCCCTGAATCTACATCGCTTTGTTGTAGCCTCAGAACCTCTGCCTCAAAGATTGCTTCTTTGGGCAATAGAACGTTCGCCGCAAACGACGCAGAGGAACACGCGCGCCCCCAGGAGAGCTGAAATGTCGCCAAGAAATCGTTGGTCAAATTCTGGCCAATGCATGTGGATTGCAAGAAGTGGTTTTGCCACATAGACATGTTTTGCCCTCGCGTCTCATCGTCTGGAAAAAAACACAACCGTATGATTTCGCATGTGCGGAAGCATGCGTACCCAAGAAGCTGGACATGTGCCCAAGAAATCGCTGGTATATTTCTAGCCAATACGTGTAAGTGTCAAACGTGGGCATTACGGAAGCATGCGAACCCAGGAGGGCGGAAATGTGCACAAGACATCGTTTATTCAATTCTAGCCTATGCATACGGATTTCAACTTGCATGTTTGGCCCTGCTGACATGTTTTGCCCTCGCGCCTCATCGGGTGGCAATAGCAAAGCCTGTCGCGTGCAACTTCGCGGAAGCATGCGTACCCAGGAGGGCGGACATGCGTCCAGGAAATTTGTGGCGAATTTCTTCTTAGAGGCCCTCCAAAAGCCCCGGAGAGCAGCAACCTGGCAGTAGCTGCCTTAAAACAGCCCCCCTCCTCCGCCCCCTCCTCATCCTTATCCTCAGAGACCTCTGCAGATCATTCAAGCGCCCAGGAGCCTCAGAAGCATCTGCAGGGCGCTCAGGCGCTCAGAACCTCAGAAGCCTCCGCAGAGCGCTCAGGCGCTCAGGAGCCTCTGCAGAACGCTCAGGCGCTAAGAAGCCACAGAAGCGCCTGCAGGGCGCTCAGCCGTTCAGAAGCCTTTGCAAAGCGCCCTGGCGCTCAGAAGCCTCTGCAGAACGCTCAGGCGCTCAGAAGCCTTCGCAGAGCGCTCAGGCAGGCGTTCAGGAGCCTTAGAAGCCTCTGCAAAGCGCTCGCGCGCTTCTGAAGGCTGGTTGTAAAGTGGCCGTTCAGGTTGCAAAGAGCCCCGTCTGGGTTGTAACAAGTTTTCGTTTTGGTTGTAAAGTGGGCTGTTATGGTTGTAGAGCGGTCGTTCTCACAGGCAAACCATAGAATTCTATCCTTTGCTGGTTGTAAAGTGACCCATCTCGGGTTGTAAAGAGACCGAATCTCCTCGTGGGAGCCCTGGAGCGCCTCTTGGGGCCATCTTGGAGGCGGTCGGTCCAAAGAGGGGGGGGTCCTCGATGCGTGGCCCACATGAGGGGTATCAAGAATTAGCCCTCCGAGGGGCTGAAAAAGGACCCTCTGACACATCGGTCCCCCTCCAACCAAAAAAAATCGGTGGAGAGGGGGAGGGTTCCCATCCCCGAAGGGAAGAGGGGTTGTGGAAGAGGAAAGAGACCCTCCTTGGACCACCTACCTGTCGCCCAAAAGGGCTGGTGGGATTGCTCGGAGGCCCGCGAAGGATTTCAGAGAACATTTAATTTTTACGTGTGCCGTTCTCTGTCCCTCTATTGGTGGGGCAATTCGGTCAGGCGATCGCAAACATGGATCAAGGGGGCGTGGATTAGCGACGGGTCCCGTTTCCATAGGAAACAGCGGATTTCCGCCGCCGAACGAGGCGGCACCGGCCGCATTTTGGGGAGGACACCTCTCCCGATCCATGGATTTGGCGAACACGCGTCAAATCCATGGATCGCGAATCCATGTTTGCGCGACCTCGATTGAGCTCATGTAGGCCGATTGCGCTGGCCGCCAGCGCAATAAAGCATCAGATTGGCGGACTGCGATGACCAGTGACGCCATAAACATGCAGATGTCCAAGCCGACTGCGCCAGGGGGAATAGGGGCGCATTACATTCCCCAGCCCAAGCTCCCACAGAACCCACGCTCGTCATACACACAGACATCCGTTCCCGCAAAGCCAGGGCAAGTGCAGAGGGCCGACACCGAATGAGACGCTGAAGCGAATAGGATGCGTTCCAATGTCGAACGCATTGTTGCATCCCCTTCGCCAGCTCCATGTTCATTGCCCTGCCTAGGCCGAGGACCTCTGCGCTTACGGGCACACGCTGCTGCCTGCTGGAAATTGCAGACGGTCCCCCGCCGCGGAGACACGCACGCAAGAGGATCATCATCGGAGTAATAGCAGCAGTGCGCTCCGCTCTTTTTCCGGTTGTTGCTCTCGCCGTCCTTCTCCTCCACCTCATCCCCTTCACCAACACCAGCATCATCACCATCACCATCCGCTCCGCCTCAACCCCTTACAGTGCCGTTTTTGATACATGCTCCGCGTGCGGATCATGTATTCAAAATGTAGGGCAAAGTATTAAAAAAAACAGCGATGAGCTCATGCATAAACTTATTCATAGATTGATCATGTATCAAAATCCTATATTTCAGATAATCCCATATGTATTGAAAATTGCCCTGTACGCTGGTGTGCACGGGGACTCGGGTCGACCATGGACGCGCACAGCAACGGAGGAGCGCCAGCGTAGCGTTGACACGGGGCGACGCGCAGCAGGTCGAGGCAGCCCACGGGCCCACGTCTTGTGCGCAGCGCAGTGTCCCGTTGCTTGCCGGCTGGCTGCCCGTCCCTGCGCCGTGCGTACCGTCGGGGCGCTGAAGACGGAGCCCTCTTTTTGGGGGGAGGGGATCGGTGCTCCTTGATTGTGGTGCAGTTTGCCGCAGGTTTCCCTGAGGTTTCCCATGGGAAATCGGAGTTTAACTCGTGGGGGAATGGGGCCTCGTTCCTTATTTGGGGTTCCTTAGGTCAGCGCCCCGACTGTATACACAGACACATACAACCGTAATCACCCGTTCTGGCTCAAGCCTTGATTGCTCTCGCACATCCGTACCCCGCACCCTGCCGCGCGGCTGCTGCCCGCCCCACGAACAATGGCCCCCGTCCGCGCCGCCCTCGCGGCCGTGGCCGCGCTGGCGCCGCGCGCCGGCGCCGTGTCCCTGCGGGGCGTGGAGGACCCTCCCCTCGCTGCGAGCAAAATCACGACGACGGGTTGTCAGGAGGGGAAGAAACACACAGACACAATTAATCGTCGATTCCCAGGAAAATATGCAAACATATGGGAAGTGGTGGGGAAGACAAAAACTCAGAAAATATGGGAAAATATGGGGGATATTTTTATTTGTGTGTATTTATTTGTGTGTTCCAGTTTCCCTTCAGGGTTGTCGCATGCACGTGTTCGTCAGTGCTCGGCGGTGTTGCTGCCTCGGGATGCGCTCCAGCAGCTGCCCCGCGCCGAGGGCGTTCCGGGGGGCGCCCCGGAGCTCTGCGAGCGGCCACCTGGGGGGCCAGAGGTCTGGCCCGAAGGCCAGATTACCTCTCGTGGCTAAAATATGGCGACGGGAGGTTTGGGGTCATGTTGTGATCGTTTTCTGATTCCTTGTCTAGCCGATCGGCGCGGGCCCTCGCAACCGCCCTTCCCTCCCCCCCCACCTGGAGTTGGTCTTGGCTGGTTGCTGCGCCTGTTTCAGGCAGGTGGAGTCTCCCCTGCAGGACGCACTGTTGCAAAGAATCGCGTAGCCAGAACCTCCCTCCCCTCCCCCCTCTGCCGCCCAATGTCTAAACGCCGAATAAGATAACGCTCACGTTCTGCTCCAAGTGGCCCTCGCGAGAGGGAGCACTGCGCAAGGGTGACCTGTGCCAAGAAGCGATTCGGGATGCAAATCTGGTCCCAGGAAAGGTGTGCAGATCTTCCGGGGGCTACATTGCAGGCTGGTTTACGTTATAGACTTTGGCAAGTTTACTTGACTGGGGGTGGGGGGTGCGGTGTGAGATCCTACAGGTACTCTGGACAGCACTCAAGTCGGGACTCTCCAGTAAGCCTTTTCGGCCCAGCGGCGTTTGAAAAGTTGGCGCAGGGGGACGGGCGGATGGAGTGGGGGGTGGGTGGACTGCCATTCAAGTAATTCTGCCGAGTCTGATATGAAAAAGCCACCCCGACCCCGACAATCGGCGTGTACGAAACGGCCTTGGGCGCTTGCTAAGCAGCCCTGCCCTGCACGATCATTTCCCTACTTGCGTGTACTGGACGGCTTCGCTCGTCATGGTTCTTATCCTAAGTCGGGCCTGTCCCTCTACAGGGGGAATATTCAAAATTGTCAAAAAATAGTCTGGGGACGACTTTTGAGTGTTTTCTGCATTTGGGAGAATGCTTAGACTATTTCTCATTCTTCTTCCAGAATCCCCCTGTAGGGGGACAGGCCCGACCTAATTCTTATCAGGGTTTTTTTGTTCTGCCCTCCAGTCCGTTCTGAGTTCTCGGGAGGCCGGCAGCCTGTCGCTGCCGCTGCAGCTGGAGTCGGGGCACGTGCCCCTCTTCGTGAAGTGGGAGGAATCGGCATCGTTTAACCAATCCCCATCCCCATCCCCATGCCCTTCGAGACCCCCACCAGATTACCACCCTAGTTTCGGGGAGACGGAAGACTCGAGTAAGCCGGAACTCAGGTTAGTCGACGTTTTTTGACGAGCGCGTCCTGGGCTTTGACGATCCAGTTTTCGTGGGATGTTTGCAGCGGGAGCTCGCGTCAAATTTCAGATTGGGCCGCGTCATTTTTATGATGGCCCCGTCAGGCCAACCCGAGTCCCCCGTACCCGAGTCTTGCGGCTCCCCGATAGTTGGGGATGCACCCCTCGAAACCCGAAGGGAACGGCCTATATCCACATCTAGGCGGGCAACTCGGCCAGTGGGGCCCAGGTCACGCCGCTGGGGACGGGGATTGGTTGAACGATGCTCAAGGACTACCTCGGGGAGGACCTGAGCAACGTGAATTTCGTGCAGGTGGCTACGTTGGCATTCTCGGGGGCCTCGCCCGTCCCAAACATTGTTGTCGTTTCTCGCGCCCGACGCGGGCTCGATGTGGACTCGACGCGGATTTGGCGCGGGGTCGACGCGGAGTCGGCACGGATTCGACATGGGTCCGAGGAGTGCGGCATGAATGGGACGCGGATTGGGCCGCGACGGGACAGACAAGGTCCCCCGAGGATGCAACATCAAGGTGGGCGGTAATTGTGGTACCAATTTGCCCGAGTGTGCCGTAGGTGGCGACCCTATTTGGGAGTACGCCACGCGCTTCGCCTGGAACGGCATCGTGATCGAGCCAGTGCCGCGCATATTCGAAAAGCTCAGTGAGAACTACAAGCCGTTCCCAAGCATCAAGCCAGTGCACTGTCTGGTGAGCGACCACTCGGGAGCGGGCAAGATCATCGACCACTCCGAGATTTCTCACGAGATCAGCCTCTCGCGCAGGAACGGGGTGGAGGTGGAGACCTTTACCCTGGTGGACCTGTGGAAGAAGAAGTTCGGCAGCAACGAAAAGAAGGTCGACATCCTGGTCGTCGACGCTGAGGGCAACGAGCCGAAGATCCTTGGTGGCCCGATCCCGGAGCCGCGCCCCCGCTTCGTGCTGTTCGAGATCTCCAGCCTCAAGGCCGAGGAGCTCAAGTCCATCGACGACAACCTCCACGGCCACGGCTACGAGCTCGTGGAGCAGCTGAAGCACCAGGACCCCCTCGGCAAGAACATGCCGCCGCAGGACGCCCTGTACAGGCTGCTTCAGTGAGGCGGGCGGGCCATGCCGCCACCGCGCACGAGGAGTCCGCGAGGGTGCAGTGGAAAGCCATGCCAAGAAACACCCCGCTTGCCTCCAGGGTGCCAAGGGTTTCTTTGGTTTCGATGGTTTTGCGATGGACAGCGTGACGTTCCCAGACCAAGCATCAATGGACGTCCTGGGTTCTCAGGGGTAGGTTTCTCGTGGAAGGTTTCTTGTGGTCCAGCTCCTACTGTAACCTTGCTGTCCCTTCATGCACCAGTCGGACGGGTCCAAGACAAGGATGAATTCGTTCAGAGTGTTCCGGAACGCTCTCTCAAAGCGTTCGGGAACGCTCAGAGAAAGCCGTTGCGCCCGAGACACACATTCCAGAGCCGCCGGGTCTAAGAGTTTCCCGATGTGTCCTCACCCGATGTTTTCCTCGTCCTGGCCCCGTCTTAACAAGAGGCCCACCAACCGTGCGTCAGAGCAGAAAAAGGGTACCGCTGCCGCTACCCTGCCCTCGTATTCGCCTCCGTGAGCAGGCTGGGAGGCCATCGTCGCAACGGCTGGATGTGCTGCGAAATCCCGGTCAGAACGCACCCTGGGAGAGGTCCAGGGAGTATCGGTATCGGTACGTTTTGGTTCGCCCAGTGCGGGGGTTGGCGCAGGATGGGGGGTTCTTGTTGTTCCGATTGTTCCGAGCAGTATCTTCTTCATCATGCTCATCATCATCATCATCATCATCATCATCATCATCATCATCATCAGCAGCAGCAGCATTATCAGCATCAGTATCATCATCAGCAGCATCATCAGCATCATCATGATGATCATCACCATCATAATAATAATCAGCATCGTTATCATCATCATCATCATCATCATCATCATCATCATCGTCATCGTCATCGTCATCGTCATCTTCATGACCATCATCATCATCATCATCATCACCACCATACTCAGCATAAGCATCACCATCATCACCATCATCCTCATCCTCATCATCACTACCATTACCATCAGCATCAGAATAATCATCAGCATCACCATCATCATCATCATCATCATCATCATCATCATCATCATCACAAGCAGCATCATCATCATAATGATCATCAGCATCATCACCACCATCCTCATCATAATATCATCGTCGCCCTCCTCATTATCACCCTCACGATCTCCTTCATCCTCATCTAGCTGTCGTGCTGCAATGCGACCCCCCGTGCTGAACACTGGCCGTTGATGCTCGAAAGTGGATTTACAGTTTTCCTTCGTTGGTTTGGTGATCCGTGGTGCGGGCTCCAGCGTCCATCCCACCAGGTCCGCCTCGCCGATAGTGTTTTGACAACTCCGCTATCATTCGACTTGGTTCTCTGGCCCCGATTGTGACCCCACAGAGCGCTGCGACATAAGTTTCGACGCATCTTCGTCACGCTCGCGGGTCGAATTCACTATCGCATGCTCGTTCCAGCGACTGTAAGTTTTTGGACGGAAGCCAGCACGTCTGAACGGCCATGGATCGGGCATGAAGGTTGCAGGAGGAATTGATTTTGAAGTACGGATCTCCTTGCAAATGGGATTATGGTGTGCTATTGCGTGTTGTAGCTCTTGCTTGAGTTCCACATTCTGAAACGCCGCTGTGTAAGGTGCCCGCCGAGGTCCTGACCAAAGTCTCGGAGCTAGTGGACGGCGGGAAGCGAGTGTTCCGGTGGCTGAGCAGGGAGGATTTGGAGACAGAGGTGTTGTGTCCAAGGCGGGCTGGGGGTATCGCGAGAATGTTCTTGTAGATTAGGATGTTCGCGGCGACATGTGTATTTTGACGACGACGGTGATGGCAATACTGATTCAGTTCCATTGGCGGTGCGTTGGCGTCACAATAGAGTGATGCAGGCGCAGTCCTTGATACAGGCGAGCTAACAGCATACCAGAAGCGAAGACTTGGGGAACAGGGATGATGGAGCAGGGAGGAGGAAGCGAGGGGAGAGGTAGCAATGGGGGAGGATGGATGCGGAAGCATCTGAGGAGGCGCAGGGAGGATGAGCACGCAGGGACTGGGAGGGGGAGCAGGACGCAACGGCGGGGTGAGAAAAAGAATACGGAGGAGGTGGGAGGCCGAGGAGGAGGAGCAGGTTGAGGAGGGGGGGGAGGAGGAGGAGGAGGAGGAGGAGGAGGAGGAGGAGGAGGAGGAGGAGGAGGCGCGGGAGCAGGAGCGGATGAGGCTGGAGGCGGAGGCGTGGGACTGGGATCGAGCCCTTCCCCGGAGGCTCCACACTGCGAGCTTCGCCCAGCAGATCGAGGAGCTGCCAGACGACCCCTGGACCCTCGCGGGGCTGGGGCACCAGCTGCGCCCATGTCGCGCTCGTCCGCTCACCGTCCTCACCCATCCCCCCCCGCTTCCTCTTCCCCCTTCTCCTCCTCATTCCCCCTCCCGCCAGCGCAGGGGCCCATCCATACGTTTCGCCGGGAGACCTCGAGGGCTTCCGATGCCGAGCCTCTGGTCGGACTGGGACTCCTCCCTCCAGGCGCCTTGGGTGCCTTACCTTACCTCCCCCCCTTCCGTGGTCGCGCACCGATGGAACGAGCAGCTTGCCATGCCTCGCCCGCCGCGCCGTGCGCCGATGGAGCGAGCAGCTTGCCCTGCCTCGCCCGCCGCTGCTGCGGCCCCCGCGGGCGCGCCCACCCCGCACGACCGCCGCCGCGGGAGCCGGGCGGAGCGATTGAGGAGGAGGGGAAGGGGGAGGAGGGATCGAGGCTCCTTCCCCCCCTCCTCCTCCTCCACCTCCTCCCCCCTCCTCCTCCCCCCCCTCCTCCTCCTCCTCCTCCTCCTCCTCCTCCTCCTCCTCCTCCTCCTCCCCCTCCTCCTCCTCCTCCTCCTCCTCCTCCTCCTCCTCCTCCTCCTCCTCCTCTTCGAAGAGGAGGAGGGGGAGGAGGGGGGAGGAGGGATCGGAGCTCCCTCTTGCGCTCGCCTCCCCGCCGCGGACGCGCAGTCGCCCATCTTGGGCGCAGAGGCGCCTGCCCGCTCGGTGCACGCCGTTCGGGGGCGGTACCCGCGGGGTCGCGGACGTGCAGCGCGGGCGAGCCGGAAGTAGCCAGAGCGCCGTGCGGCGGCGCATCGGTGCACCCGCCGCCGCGCGGCAGCGTGGCAGGGCGGCGGCGATCTTGCGCACCTCGCCGCGCAGTGTCAACCAGCGGCCGAAAGGCGCAGGCTCGTCAGTTGCAGCCCCGGGCACCGGCGGCCGCGCGCGGCGCTCTGCCCGGCCGGTCGAAAGGCTGCTCAGCGACGCGGGAAGGGCCAGACATGGGGGCCACCGGGCTGAGTGGGCCTGGCCTCGAAGGGCGGGGCCTCGGTGGGAGGAGACCCGGTCGTCCCAGCCCCCGTGGGGCCCCGGTGGGCCCTCAGCAGCCAACTCTCGCGGGTGGGGCTGGGCCCCGGGTGGCCCGAAGGGGTGGGTCGGCCAGTTGGGCCACCAGCCACGCCAGTGTGGATCAGGATCGGATGTTCATTGGTTCTTTTGTTGACTGGCAGCGCGTGCGTGCCAGCTTTCCGCGCGGACCCACGGCGTGAGCTGCGGCGGCTGCTCAGGCAGCGCGACGCTGCACGGGTAACAACGAAGGAGCCGCGTGGGCTTCGACGACTCGTCGCTCCAGGGCACCAGCCGCGGGGCTCCGTGGAACAACGACGAGGAGGCGAAGAGCGCCAGGGTGGCGGCGGCTGGCGTCGTGGAGGAGGTCCTGAAGACGGGGCAGGAGGCCTGGAGGCTGGCCGCCACCGTGCGGGCGCTGGCGGACGAGGATGGATTGCGGCGGTCGGCGGCCAGAGAGCCCTTTCCTCGACGTCCTTTGGGCCCTCCCCCCATCCTGGGTCCCCCTCGCTGGACGGGTCTTCGGATCCTTCGAGCTCCTCCTTGGGGGGGCCAGGCTTTGGGGAGCGACGGAGATTGGCGTAGCGTGGACAGTGTTGTGGGTAGTAGTAGTAGTAGTAGTAGTAGTAGTAGTAGTAGTAGTAGTAGTAGTAGTAGTAGTAGTAGTAGTCGTAGTCGTAGTAGTAGTAGTA
>CAUYUJ010016105.1:0-189079 GCA_963575745.1 Prorocentrum cordatum
TCCTACTACTACTACTACTACTACTACTACTACCACTACTACTACTACTACTACTACTACTGCTACAACGACTACGACTACTACTACTACTACTACTACTCTATTACTACTACTACTACTACTACTACTACTACTACTACTACTACTACTACTACTACTACTACTAGTATTACGAGTACTACTACTACAAACAAACCCCAACCACAGCGGACCCTCAGCAACCGACCTCGTAACAAACTCGAGCCACAGCGTACATGCAACCGATAGCGCCGTATTGCGCTGGGAGGAGGTTCCAGATGGAGTTCCACCCTGATACCTTGTGCGACACTGGGCGGGGGAGGGCCCAGCCGCGAGCGGCCATTTGGAAAATTGCCATTTTGAGAGCTCGGGCGCCCCCCCCATCCCCGACAGAGCCGTTCTGCGTCGGGAGAGGATTCCAGATGGATTTTCACTCTGGAACGGTTCTGGGGTGAAAATCCAATTGGAACCTCCCGACGCTGCGCGGGAGAGCCCAGCCGCGAAAAACAAGCTCACCAATAAGAGTTTTCATATGGAAAATTGCCATTTTGGGAACTCGGGTACACCCCCCCCATCCCCGACAAAGCCGTTTTGCGTTGGGAGGGGGTTCCAAATGGATTTTCACCATGGAACGGTTCCGGGGTGAAAATCCATCTGGAACCTTTCGACGCTGCGCGGGAGGGCCCAGCCGCGAAAAACAAGCTCACCAATAAGAGATTTCGTTTGGAAAATGGCCATTTTGGGAGCTCGGGAACACCCCCCCTCTCCATCCCCGACAGAGCCGCTTTGCGTCGGGAGGGGGTTCCAGATGGAGTTTCACTCTGGAACGGTTCTGTTGTGGAAATCCATTTGGAACCTCCCGACGCTGCGCGGGAGGGCCCAGCCGCGAAAAACAAGCTCCCCGATAAGAGATTTCATTTGGAAAATTGCCATTTTGGGAGCTCGGGTACGCCCCCCCCCATCCCCGACAGAGCCGTTTTGCTTCGGGGAGGGGCTCCAGATGGATTTTCACCCTGGAACGGTTCCGGGGTGAAAATCCATGTGTGACCTCCCGACGCTGCGCGGGAGGGCCCAGCCGCGAAAAACAAGCTCCCCAATAAGAGATTTCATTTGGAAAATTGCGATTTTGGGAGCTCGGGTACCCCCCATCCCCGACAGAGCCCGTTTTGCGTCGGGAGGGGGTCCCAGATGGATTTTCACCCTGGAACGGTTCCGGTGTGAAAATCCATGTGGGACCTCCCGACGCTGCGCGGGAGAGCCCAGCCGCGAAAAACAAGCTCCCCAATAAGAGATTTCATTTGGAAAATGGCCATTTTGGGAGCTCGGGTGCGCCCCCCCCGTCCCCGACAGAGCCGTTTTGCGTCGGGAGGGGGTTCCAGATGGATTTTCATCCCGGAACGGTTCTGGGGTGAAAATCCATCTGGGACCTCCCGACGCTGCGCGGGAGGCACAACCGCGAAAAACAAGCTCTCCAATAAGAGATTTCTTTTGGAAACTTGCCATTTTGGGAGCTTGATTACACCCCCCCTCTCCATCCCCAACAGAGCCGTTTTGCGTCGGGAGAGGGTTCCAAATGGATTTTCACACTGGAACGGTTCCCGGGTGAAAATCCATCTGGAACCTTTCGACGCTGCGCGGGAGGGCCCAGCCGCGAAAAACAAGCTCCCCAATAAGAGATTTCGTTTGGAAAATGGCCATTTTGGGAGCTCGGGTACACCACCACCCCATCCCCGACAGAGCCGCTTTGCGTCGGGAGGGGGTTCCAGATGGATTTTCACCCTGGAGCGGTTCCGGGGTGAAAATCCATTTGGAACGTCCCGACGCTGCAATAAGAGATTTCATTTGGAAAATGTGCAAAGCTGGAACATCGTGTCACCCTCCTGGTCCCCGCAGAGCTCGTTTTGGGCGTCCGGGAGGGGGTTCCAGATGGATTTTCATCCTGGAACGGTTCCGGGGTGAAAATCCATCTGGGACCTCCCGACGCTGCGCGGGAGGGCCCAGCCGCGAAAAACAAGTTCCCCAATCAGAGATTTCATTTGGAAAATGACTATTTTGGGAGCTCGGGTACACCCCCCCTTTCCATCCCCGACAGAGCCGCTTTGCGTCGGAAGGGGGTTCCAGATGGATTTTCACCCTGGAACGGCTCCGGGGTGAAAATCCATCTGGGACCTCCCGACGCTGCGCGGGAGGGCCCAGCCGCGAAAACCAAGCTCCCCAATAAGAGATTTCATTTGGAAAATTGCCATTCTGGGAGCTCGGACAGAGCCGCTTTGCGTCGGGAGGGGTTCCACATGGATTTTCACCCTGGAACGGCTCCGGGGTGAAAATCCATCTGTGACCTCCCGACGCTGCGCGGGAGGGCCCAGCCGCGAAAAACAAGCTCCCCAATAAGAGATTTCATTTGGAAAATAGCAATTTTCGGAGCTCGGGCAACCCCCATCCCCGACAGAGCCCGTTTTGCGTCGGGAGGGGGTTCCAGATGGATTTTCACCCTGGAACGGTTCCGGGGTGAAAATCCATGTGGGACCTCCCGACGCTGTGCGGGAGGGCCCAGCCGCGAAAAACAAGCTCCCCAATAAGAGATTTATTCAGAAAATTTCCATTTTGGGACACCCATCCCATCCCCGACAGAGCCGTTTTGCGTCGGGAGGGGGTTCCAGATGGATTTTCACCCCGGAACGGTTCCGGGGTGAAAATCCGTTTGGGACCTCCCGACGCTGCGCGGGAGGGCCCAACCGCGAAAAACAAGCTCTCCAATAAGATATTTCTTTTGGAAAATGGCCATTTTGGAAGCTCGGGTACACCCCCCCATCCCCGACAAAGCCGTTTTGCGTCGGGAGAGGGTTCCAAATGGATTTTCACCCTGGAACGGTTCCGGGGTGAAAATCCATCTGGAACCTTTCGACGCTGCGCGGGAGGGCCCAGCCGCGAAAAACAAGCTCCCCAATAAGAGATTTCGTTTGGAAAATGACCATTTGGGGAGCTCGGGTACACCACCCCCCCATCCCCGACAGAGCCGCTTTGCGTCGGGAGGGGGTCCCAGATTGATTTTCAATCTGGAACGGTTCCGGGGTGAAAATCCATTTTGGACCTCCCGACGCTGCAATAAGGATTTCATGTGGTAAAATTGCCCATTTTGGGCCCGGTACACCCCCCCCACCATCCCCGACGAGAGCTCGTTTTTGGGGGAGGGCGTCGTGCAGGGAGGGGTTTCCAGATGTATTTTCACCTGGAACGGTTCCGGGGTGAAAATCATCTGGGACCGCATTTCCGACGCTAGCGCGGGAAGGGCGCAGTCCGCGAAAACAGCTCAACCCATCGAATTTTTTCATTTGGAAAATGACCATTTTGGGAGCTCGGGTACGCCCCCCCCCATCCCCGACAAAGCGGTTTTGCGTCGGGAGGGGGTCCCAGATGGATTTTCACCCTGGAACGGTTCCGGGGTGAAAATCCATCTGGGACCTCCCGACGCTGCGCGGGAGGGCCCAGCCGCGAAAAACAAGCTCTCCAATAAGAGATTTCATTTGGAAAATTGCCATTTTGGGAACTCGGGCACACCCCCCCCCATCCCCGACAGAGCCCGTTTTGCGTCGGGAGGGGGTTCCAGATGGATTTTCACCCTGGAACGGTTCCGGGGTGAAAATCCATCTGGGACCCCCCGACGCTGCGCGGGAGGGCCCAGCCGCGAAAACCAAGCTCCCCAATAAGAGATTTCATTTGGAAAATTGCCATTTTGGGAGCTCGGGTACACCAGCCCAAGATGCGCCCGCAAGGCTCCCGAGAGCGCCCAGATGGAAAATCACCCGTTTCAGGTTCCAATTTTCACCCCGGAACCGTTCCAGGGTGATTCTGGAACCTGTAACGGGTCGATGCCCCCCTGGGACCCACGGCGGCCCCGAGGATGGCGGGAACCATGATTTTGGAGAGATCCAGGCCGGAAAAGCCCGAAATCGTGGTTCCCAGCTCTGGCTGGCGCCCCTGGGGCCCACGGCGGCCCCGAGGACGGCGGAAACCACGATTTTGGAGAGATCCAGGCCGGAAAAGCCCGAAATCGTGGTTCCCAGCTCTGGCTGGCGCCCCTGGGAGCCACGGCGGCCCCGAGGACGGCGGGAACCACGATTTTGGAGAGATCCAGGCCGGAAATCGTGGTTCCCAGCTCTGGCTGGCGCCCGTGGGAGCCACGGCGGCCCCGGGGATGGCGGGAACCACGATTTTGGAGAGATCCAAGCCAGAAAAGCCCGAAATCGTGGTTCCCATCTCTGGCTGGCGCCCCTGGGACCACGCGGCCCCGAGGATGGCGGGAACCATGATTTTGGAGAGATCCAGGCCGGAAAAACCCGAAATCGTGGTTCCCAGCTCTGGCTGGCGCCCCTGGGGCGGCCCCGAGGATGGCGGGAACCATGATTTTGGAGAGATCCGGGCCGGAAAAGCACGAAGTCGTGGTTCCCAGCTCTGGCTGGCGCCGCTGGGACCCACGGCGGCCCCGAGGATGGCGGGAACCATGATTTTGGAGAGATCCAGGCCGGACAAGCCCGAAATCGTGGTTCCCAGCTCTGCCTGGCGCCCCTGGGGCCCACGGCGGCCCCGAGGATGGCGGGAACCATGATTTTGGAGAGATCCAGGCCGGAAAAACCAGAAATCGTGGTTCCCAGCTCTGGCTGGCGCCCCTGGGGCCCACGGCGGCCCCGAGGATGGCGGTAACCACGATTTTGGAGAGATCCAGGCCGGAAAAGCTCGAAATCGTGGTTCCCAGCTCTGGCTGGCGCCCCTGGGGCCCACGGCGGCTCCGAGGATGGCGGGAACCGCGATTTTGGAGAGAGCCATGCCGGAAAAGCCCGAAGGGAAACGGGTTCCCCAGCTCTGGCTGGCGCCCCTGGGGCCCACGGCGGCCCCGAGGATGGCGGGAACCATGATTTTGGAGAGATCCAGGCCGGAAAAGCCCGAAATCGTGGTTCCCAGCTCTGGCTGGCGCCCCTGGGACCCACGGCGGCCCCGAGGATGGCGGGAACCACGATTTTGGAGAGATCCAGGCCGGAAAAGCCCGAAATCGTGGTTCCCAGCTCTGGCTGGCGCCCTGGGACCCACGGCGGCCCCGAGGATGGCGGGAACCATGATTTTGGAGAGATCCAGGCCGGAAAAGCCCGAAATCGTGGTTCCCAGCTCTGGCTGGCGCCCCTGGGACCTACGGCGGCCCCGAGGATGGCGGGAACCACGATTTTGGAGAGATCCAGGCCGGAAAAGCCCGAAATCGCGGTTCCCAGCTCTGGCTGGCGCCCTGGGACCCACGGCGGCCCCGAGGATGGCGGGAACCACGATTTTGGAGAGATCCAGGCCGGAAAAGCCCGAAATCGTGGTTCCCAGCTCTGGCTGGCGCCCCTGGGACCCACGGCGGCCCGAGGATGGCGGGAACCACGATTTTGGAGAGATCCAGGCCGGAAAAGCCCGAAATCGTGGTTCCCAGCTCTGGCTGGCGCCCCTGGGACCCACGGCGGCCCCGAGGATGGCGGGAACCATGATTTTGGAGAGATCCAGGCCGGAAAAATCCGAAATCGCGGTTCCCAGCTCTGGCTGGCGCCCCTGGGGCCCACGGCGGCCCCGAGGATGGAGGGAACCATGCTTTGCTGGCTGTGCTCTCTGCTGTTCTGCTGCTGCTCTCTGCTGTTCTGCTGCTGTTCTCTGCTGTTCTGCTGCTGCTCTCTGTTCTGTGCTATGCTGCTGCTCTCTGCTGCTGCTCTCTGCTGTTCTGCTGCTGCTCTGCTGGCTGTGCTCTGCTGTTCTGCTGCTGCTCTCTGCTGTTCTGCTGCTGCTCTCTGCTATTCTGCTGCTGCTCTGCTGCTGCTCTCTGCTGCTGCTCTGCTGCTGTTCTGCTGCTGCTCTCTGCTGTTCTGCTGCTGCTCTCTGCTGTTCTGCTGCTGTTCTGCTGCTGCCTCTGCTGCTGCTGTTCTCTGCTGTTCTGCTGCTGCTCTGCTGTTCTGCTGCTGCTCTCTGCTGTTCTGCTGCTGCTCTCTGCTGTTCTGCTGCTGCTCTCTGCTGTTCTGCTGCTGTTCTGCTGCTGCTTCTGCTGCTGCTCTGCTGCTGTTCTGCTGCTGCTCTCTGCTGTTCTGCTGCTGCTCTCTGCTGTTCTGCTGCTGCTCTGCTGCTGCTGCTCTCTGCTGTTCTGCTGCTGCTCTCTGCTGCTGCTGCTCTCTGCTGTTCTGCTGCTGCTCTCTGCTGTTCTGCTGCTGCTCTCTGCTGTTCTGCTGCTCTCTGCTGTTCTGCTGCTGCTCTCTGCTGTTCTGCTGCTGCTCTGCTGCTGTTCTGCTGCTGCTCTCTGCTGTTCTGCTGCTGCTCTCTGCTGTTCTGCTGCTGCTCTCTGCTGTTCTGCTGCTGCTCTCTGCTGTTCTGCTGCTGCTCTCTGCTGTTCTGCTGCTGCTCTCTGCTGCTCTGGATTGGTTTTCGCTCGGTTGGTTTTCGCTTGAACGGATTACCTTTTCGCTCGAACGAGCGTCTTTTCGCTTGAACGATCCACCCTCGGGGGGGGCGGCGGAACGCCGCAAGTGGGCGGAGCCCGCGGCGCGGCTCAAGGCTGCGCCAGGGGGAACTCCAGGGTGTGAAACACAGCCAGAGTGGTCAACGTGAGCCCTACGGCTAGGATCCAGCGACCACTGGTAAGAGAAAGGGAGATGTCGCTGGTGAGTTCGGTTGTCTCAGCGGTGCTGGTCAGCGTAGCAAAGCTTCTAGAGCTGGTCTCACTGTTGCCAGTGATGCTGACACTGATACTCGAACGGCCGAGCTGAGCAATGGGCGGGTGAACACCTAGAGTGAACAAAAACTGCATAAACAAAATTTGGAGGTCCGCGCGGGTTTCTTCGATCTGCGCTGGACACCGCTCCCTGGCGCGCGAGGCGCCGCCAGGGAAGCCCAGCGTCGATTCGCGTTCTCCGATGAGCACCATCAAGGACTAGCGGTCCAGGACTCGGGCAGCTCCAGGCCGTTGCCCGAGCAACCTCTCGGCGTGCTGTCCGTCACACACGTGGCGGGCCGGGCCGGCCTGGGCGACGGCCTCGTCGGCGTGGCGGCACGCGCCGACGACAGGAGGTTGCCCCTCAGAGCCGACCGCAAGGAACCAGCAGGGCCGTCGTCACCCGCGAAGAGGGCCGCCACGGCCGACGTGATCCTCGCAGACATCGGCGGCTGCTTCTGCTTAGCCACGAGAGGCGGGTGCAGGAGGTAGCCAGGGACGCCAGTGACAGTGGATGCCGAGAAGACGGCTATTGTGGGCTCGGCAGCCGCTGTGCCAGCGCCAGGGTGCACGTTGACGGCGCGCAGCTCATCGCCGTTGGACTGCGTGGGCGAGGGCGAATCGCTGGAATAATTTGGACGGCGCTGCAAGAACTCCGCCATCGTCATCTCGGAATCCCCTAGCATGGCATCCACGCCAGCCCATTGATCTTCGCCCGGAGAGCCCTCGGAGCGACTCACAATGCTCACGACGACCATGGCGTGACGCTGTCGTTCTTCGCGACGGTTGCGTGGCAACGATGGCGCTCCCTCGGCAGCCTTGCCGTCGTCGCCTCTGCCTGGGCTCGGGCTTGGGCGTGCGCCCTTGCCACCTTGGCTTGCGGATGTCTCTCCTGCCAGCTCTTCTCGAACGACCTCGGCCATGACAAAGCCGGCGTCGACGCCCATATAGACGCGGACGAGGTCTCCCCTCTTGTATCGCTTCCTCACCCGCTTGGCTGACATGTTCTTGATCAGCCTATATTCTTCCACGCCCTGCTCGGGCAAGTCCCTCAGAGCCGGGGTTCCAAGCGGCCTCTCTCCACGACGTCCAAGTTTGTCTACGCCGTCCAAGTTCGAATTTCGTCCTGCAGCATCGGATTTCCGGTCCCTGTTCTGAATCTCCAGATCCTTCTGCAGCTCAGACTTGGTGTACGTCTC
Organism: Prorocentrum cordatum; assembly: GCA_963575745.1. NCBI lineage: Eukaryota > Dinophyceae > Prorocentrales > Prorocentraceae > Prorocentrum > Prorocentrum cordatum. The sequence continues at coordinate 7,939 of CAUYUJ010016105.1, forward strand.
CCCATCGTTGGCCAGCTCGTCCTCCAGCTCGATGTCGTATCCGTTTCTGGGGTCAATGTGCCTCATCGACTTGCGGACCAGAGCGGGAAAGAAACGCCTATGCTTGTGGGAGAAAACGCTGATCAAGTCGCCGTCAACAATTGGTAAGCGCAAGTCGTTCATCACAACGCGGTGCACCAACTGCCTGGACGCCCCCACATACACTTCGTAGTGGAGAACGTTGAACTTGAGATACTCATCAAAGTACATACCCCTGGAATCGATGATCCTGGCCGGGAGCCACGTGTGCAAGGTTGCTGACCAATACTCCACGTCCTGGTTCTTGTGGTATGCCCAGTGGGGCGGGCTGACGACCGACTGCGGTTCGGTGGAATGGCGTTTCTCCTCCTCGGCCTCCTGCTTCGACATCTTGTGGTCGATCACCTCTTCAGACTCGATGCACAATGCATACGCAAACCATGCGTACCTTCTCCGGTTCTTGCTCCATCTGTACTCCTTCCAAACGCGATGGTCGACGTCGCCGTCAAAGAGGGGCGCCTCCCCCTGTTGCTCCGCCGAGAGCACTTCGAAGCCGCTGCCGTGCAAGTCTTCGAACAAGGGGTAGAGTTCGTTGAACTCGTCGTTTCTCGGCGCAGTTTCTTTGCCAAGGACAAGGATGGCGTCCTGGTGGTCAGCAACACCGCAAAGCCCTTTGGCTTCGAACGAGCCGTCGACCTCGAGGTAGTATTGCTCCTGGTGCGCTCTGTACCCGACTGAGACTTTGTGCTGGAAGCCGTCCGCAATGTCGGTCTTCCCAGTGATGCAACTTTCGCCGACCTGCCAGCAGAGTTTGCCATGCTTGATCAACAAAACCTTCGCCTTGCCGATGCCGAATGGCGGCTTGTCATTGGGAAAGACCTTGCCGAACAGCAGCGAGTCTCTGGCCTTGGTCCTAATCGTCAAGTGAAGCTCGAAGTCCATCGCGCCGCTCAAGTTCAGGTCCACCTTCAAGAACGAGTCCTCCCCAGGGTCCAGTGGTATCAGATTGGCGCAGCCCCGCTCGCGGTCCTCGTACGCGTCGAATTGGGCCATCTGCTCCATGGTGAGGTCGTAGTGCAACCTCGTCTTTTGCTGACCGTCCTCGTCAACGACCCCCTCCGTCCTCGTCCACACGACCTCAACTGGGTCACCTGACCGATCCAATCCCCGAATATTCACGATCCCCCTCGTCGGCACCGCGCTCATTCTCCGAAAGTGCCAAATCCCAAAGGAGGACACAATGAAGAAAGCGACGGCGATCACAGCTGCTACGATGCCGGCCTGCGCATCGCAGCCGTCGCCCGTGACGGGGTCCGGGCCTGATGGGCAGGGCCAGTCGTGCGGGCACGAGACGTACGTCTCACACGCCCTTGTGTCGGGCATAAACGAGTCCTTGGTGTAGCCTGGCGGGACGTTCGCATTGCACAGGTCCTCAGAGCCGGTCAGGCAGTCCACTGTGCGAGTCTGCTCCCCCACTCCGCACAAGTTGCTGCAAAGCGACCATGATTCGCGCGCCACCCAGCGCGCCACAGGGACGGTCACGATGGTGGACACGGGCGCCCCGACGACGAGCCTGGCCGCGGCGAGGCCCTGTGGGGCAGCAGCGCCTGCATCCCGCAAGGCAGAAACGAGCTCGCTGATGAAGCTGCCCCCACCTGCGTTGAGGCTGGCCAGGCCGTCCGTGACAGCTGTCTCATCGTCGGCGGGGTAGATTTGAAACATCAATTTTATCCATGGCCCCTGCAACGTCGTGAGGCGCATCGCTGGGAGGCCAGACTGGTAATCGGAGTTCAGGCGCTTCGCCGTGTACCCGTGGATCTGGTCCGTGGACAGACCGAGGACCGCGCCGAACGCGCCCTTGATCGCGTCCCACTGCAAATTTCCTGAGGCCCACTCGGTGGTGAGGCCAGAGTCCAAGCTGCTCTCGACGAGCGCCACTTCCACGACAAGACCCACTGCAGAGTCGAGAGCCTCTACGTCCGCCGTCGGCATGCAGACCAGTGGGACCATGTCGAAAACGCCCCTCGTGCATCTGATGGGAGCGAGGAGCTCGTATGACGAGTTGCACACGGGCGAGCAATTTGCTCCGCTGGCGATGTCGACGCAGGACGAGCTGTCGACCACGTTCGGAATGAATGGTACCCTGTCCGCGTAACAAGCCTTCTCTGTGCACGCTCCAGTGGTGTTGACCCAGTCGTAGGCCGTCGTAGCCGTGCACTCGATCAGGATCTGGTTCGCCAGATTTTCATAGCCATCGTACTCCGAGCACGAAGCGTCACACCTCTGCGTGTAGTTCCGGTCGGAACAGCCCGCGCCCACGCCGTCGTAGCCGACTGGCATCTTTAAGGCAGGGCGTCCCACGCAAACGTTGGGCTCGCACCTGGCGGTTCCCTGCCACTCCCCGTCTATGAGGACCGTCCCGTTCTCGGAGACGGTGCTGCAGAGAAGCGTTTCTTCCACGTGGTATCCAGGTGCGCAGACTGGAGTGCACGTGTCGCCCCATTTGAAGCCTGTGCATTCGATGCGGAGAAGGTCGGGCAATGGGCCAACGACCTGAAAGTTGGGTCCCGCAATCCCTATGGGCACGGGGTCGTCGTCGGGCCATGGACACCCGCAGCACGTCGTGGACGACGTCGACGTGTGGGTCGCCGTGGTGTGCATCCACAGCTCCACGACAGGATCGCTAGCGCACCGTAGACGATGCGACGACATGATGCCCAGGTTAACCAACGTTGCCGCAATCGCTGCGGAGAAGTCGGTCGCGCCCGCCATGTCATTCAGCGCGGCCAGGGCGCTCTGGGTGTCCTCGTAGTCCGTCCCCTCCACTTCGACACGGTAGTCTACATGCCACAACGTGGAAACCGAGGTGAGCTTCCTCTCCGGGCCAAGAAGGCGTCGTTCGGTGACCTCGTACACGCCGTCTATGGCGATGAGAGAGTCACTGGTCTCCAAGTACAGCGCGATGGAGGCCTTCGCGACGCTCTCCATCTCGGTCTGGGTGACCGTGAGGTCCAACGCGACCCCTAACTCGGCCACAACCATGGAGAACCGCCTCGGGGTGGCCGTCCCTGTGGTCACGGACGTCGAAGTAGCGGAGTCCGTGGTGCTGCTCACGGTGGTCGTCGTGAGCGACGTAGTGACGGTGGTCCGCGTCAGAGCCGTGGTGCTGGACGCTGAGGTAGTATGGAACGACGTCGTTGACGTGCCCGTGGAGGTAAAAGTGAAACTGTCTGAGGTTGTCGAAGTCCCTGTGGTCGTATGGGTCATGGTTGTTGTCGACGTATCCGTGAGCGTGCCAGTGGTGGTGGAGGTCACGGATGTCGAGATGGTTGTGCTCGGGGACCAAGAAAAAGAGGTATGGGAGGTCGAGGAGACGGTTGACGAGTCAGTAGCAGTTGTTGTGGATGTCCTGGAGACTGTCGCCGTTATGGTGGATGTACCAGAGGCCGATGTACGCGTCGACGTGGAAGTGGCGGTGGTCGTGGACGTCCCCGAAATCGAGCTTCCTGTCGTCACAGTGGTGCTGCTGGTGACACTGGTGCTGCTGACAGTGGTGCTGCTGGTGCCAGTCGTGCTAGTCACAGTGGTGCTGGTGGTGGCACTGATGGTGCTGCGCGTGCTGCTGCTGGTCCCAGTCGTACTGGTCACAGTTGTTCTGCTGGTTGCGCTGGTACTGCTGACAGTGGTGCTGCTGGTGCCGCTCGTGCTGGTCACAGTGGTGCTGCTGGTTGCGCTCGTGCTGGTCACAGTTGTGCTGCTGGTGGTCCTGGTCGTGCTGCTCACTGTGGTGCTGCTGGTTGCGCTCGAGCTGGTCACAGTGGTGCTGCTGGTGGCACTGGTGCTGCTCACAGTGGTGCTGCTGGTCCCAGTCGTGCTGGTCACAGTGGTGCTGCTGGTTGCGCTCGAGCTGGTCACAGTTGTGCTGCTGGTGGCACTTGTACTAGAAGACCTCGTTGCGCTGCCCGTTTCCGTCGTACTGGTCCGCGACGTCGTGCTAGACTGCGTCGTGGTGGAAGCCGTGGTGCTGCTCGTTTCTGTGGTGCTTGTCCGCGACGTGGTGCTGGATGCCGTAGTGGTGGATGCCGTTGTGCTGCTGGTATCCGTAGTGCTGGTCCGCGACGTGGTACTCGACTCCGTGATGGTGGACCCCGTGGTACTGCTCGACTCCGTCGTTGTGGACACAGTGGTGCTGCTCGACTCTGTCTTGCTGGTGCGCGACGTGGTGCTCGACTCCGTGGTGGTGCTCGATTCCGTCATTGTGGACTCTGTGATACTGCTGGTTTCCGTAGTGCTGCTCCGCGACGTAATGCTCGTCTCCGTCGTGCTGGACCCCGTGGTACTGCTCGACTCCGTAGTGGTGGTCCGGGTGGTACTGCTTGAGTCCGTTGTGCTGGTCCGCGACGTGGTACTCGACTCCGACGTGGTGGACACCGTGGTGCTGCTTGTTTCGGTGGTGCTGGTCCGCGATGTGCTGCTAGACTCCGTCGTGGTGGACACCGTGGTGCTGCTCGTTTCCGTGGTGCTGGTCCGCGACGTGCTGCTAGACTCCGACGTGGTGGACACCGTGGTCGTGCTCGATTCGGTAGTGCTTGTTCGCGAAGTGGTGCTGGATGCCGTGGTGGTGGACCCCGTTGTGCTGCTCGTCTCCGTGGTGCTGGTCCGCGAAGTCGTGCTCGAATCCGTGGTGCTGGACACCGTGGTACTGCTCGACTCGGTAGTCGTGGACCCTGTGGTGCTGCTCGATTGCGTGGTGCTGGTCTGCGACGTGGTGCTCGAGTCCGTAGTAGAAGACCTCGTGGAGCTGCTCGTTTCTGTGGTGCTGGATCTCGACGTAGTGCTTGACTCTGTAGTGGAAGACCTCGTTGTGCTGCTCGTTTCCGTCGTGCTGGTCCGCGACGTCGTGCTGGACTCCGTGGTAGTCGACCTCGTAGTGCTGCTCGTTGCCGAAGTGCTGGTCCGCGACGTGGTGCTCGACGCCGTCGTGGTGGAAACCGTGGTGCTGCTCGTTTCCGTGGTGCTTGTCCGCGACGTGGTGCTGGATGCCGTAGTGGTGGATGCCGTTGTGCTGCTGGTATCCGTAGTGCTGGTCCGCGACGTGGTACTCGACTCCGTGATGGTGGACCCCGTGGTACTGCTCGACTCCGTCGTTGTGGACACAGTGGTGCTGCTCGACTCTGTCTTGCTGGTGCGCGACGTGGTGCTCGACTCCGTGGTGGTGCTCGATTCCGTCGTTGTGGACTCTGTGGTACTGCTGGTTTCCGTAGTGCTGCTCCGCGACGTAGTGCTCGTCTCCGTCGTGCTGGACCCCGTGGTACTGCTCGACTCCGTAGTGGTGGACCGGGTGGTACTGCTTGAGTCCGTTGTGCTGGTCCGCGACGTGGTACTCGACTCCGACGTGGTGGACACCGTGGTGCTGCTTGTTTCGGTGGTGCTGGTCCGCGACGTGCTGCTAGACTCCGTCGTGGTGGACACCGTGGTGCTGCTCGTTTCCGTGGTGCTGGTCCGCGACGTGCTGCTAGACTCCGACGTGGTGGACACCGTGGTAGTGCTCGATTCGGTAGTGCTTGTTCGCGAAGTGGTGCTGGATGCCGTGGTGGTGGACCCCGTTGTGCTGCTCGTCTCCGTGGTGCTGGTCCGCGAAGACGTGCTCGAATCCGTGGTGCTGGACACCGTGGTACTGCTCGACTCGGTAGTCGTGGACCCTGTGGTGCTGCTCGATTGCGTGGTGCTGGTCTGCGACGTGGTGCTCGAGTCCGTAGTAGAAGACCTCGTGGAGCTGCTCGTTTCTGTGGTGCTGGATCTCGACGTAGTGCTTGACTCTGTAGTGGAAGACCTCGTTGTGCTGCTCGTTTCCGTCGTGCTGGTCCGCGACGTCGTGCTGGACTCCGTGGTAGTCGACCTCGTAGTGCTGCTCGTTGCCGAAGTGCTGGTCCGCGACGTGGTGCTCGACGCCGTCGTGGTGGAAACCGTGGTGCTGCTCGTTTACGTGGTGCTTGTCCGCGACGTGGTGCTGGATGCCGTAGTGGTGGATGTCGTTGTGCTGCTGGTATCCGTAGTGCTGGTCCGCGACGTGGTACTCGACTCCGTGATGGTGGACCCCGTGGTACTGCTCGACTCCGTCGTTGTGGACACAGTGGTGCTGCTCGACTCTGTCTTGCTGGTGCGCGACGTGGTGCTCGACTCCGTGGAGGTGGACTCCGTGCTACTGCTTGTTCCCGTAATACTTGTTCTGGATGTCGTGCTGGACTCCGTTGTGGTGGACGCCGTGGTAAGGCTCGTCTCCGTAGTGCTAGTCCATGACGCGGTGCTCGATCCCGTTGTGGAAGACCCGGTGATACTACTCGTTTCTGTAGAGCTGGTTCGCGACGTCGTGCTTGTCCCCGTAATGGTGGACACCGTGGTGCTGCTCGTTACCGTAGTGCTCGTCCGCGACGTCGTGCTCGAGTTCGTGGTGGTGGACACGGTGGTACTGCTGGTTTCGGTAGTGCTCGTCCGCGATGACGTGCTCGACCCTGTCATCGTGGACCCCGTGGTACTGCTGGTCCCCGTAGTGATGGACCCAGTGGTACTGCTCGTTTCCGTAGTGCTTGACCGCGATGTGGTGCTCGACTCAGTAGTAGAAGATTTCGTTGTGCTACTGGTGTCCGTAGTGCTAGATTGCGAAGTACTGCTCGACTCCGTAGTGGAAGACCTTGTTGTACTGCTGGTTTCCGTCGTGCTTGACCGCGACGTCGTGCTAGAATCCGTGCTGGTGGAAACTGTTGTGCTACTCGTTTCTGTAGTGCTTGTCCGCGATGTTGTGCTAGAATCCGTCATCGTGGAACCCGTAATGCTGCTCGTTTCCGTGGTGGACCCCGTGGTACTGCTTGATTCCGTAGTGCTGGTCCACGACGTGGTACTCGACTCCGACGTGGTGGACACCGTGGTGCTGCTTGTTTCGGTGGTGCTGGTCCGCGACGTGCTGCTAGACTCCGTCGTGGTGGACACCGTGGTGCTGCTCGTTTCCGTGGTGCTGGTCCGCGACGTGCTGCTAGACTCCGACGTGGTAGACACCGTGGTAGTGCTCGATTCGGTAGTGCTTGTTCGCGAAGTGGTGCTGGATGCCGTGGTGGTGGACCCTGTTGTGCTGCTCGTCTCCGTGGTACTGGTCTGCGAAGTCGTGCTCGAATCCGTGGTGCTGGACACCGTGGTACTGCTCGACTCGGTAGTCGTGGACCCTGTGGTGCGGGTCGTTTCCGTCGTGCTGGTCCGCGACGTGGTGCTCGAGTCCGTAGCAGAAGACCTCGTGGAGCTACTCGTTTCTGTGGTGCTGGATCTCGACGTAGTGCTCGACTCTGTAGTGGAAGACCTCGTTGTGCTGCTCGTTTCCGTAGTGCTGGTCCGCGACGTCGTGCTGGACTGCGTTGTGGTGGAAGCCGTGGTGCTGCTCGTTTCTGTGCTGCTCGTCCGAGACGTCGTGCTCGATTCCGTCGTTGTGGACTCTGTGGTACTGCTGGTTTCCGTAGTGCTGCTCCGCGACGTAATGCTCGTCTCCGTCGTGCTGGACCCCGTGGTACTGCTCGACTCCGTAGTGGTGGACCGGGTGGTAATGCTCGATTCCGTTGTACTGGTCCGCGACCCGGTACTCGACTCCGTCATGGTGGACACCGTGGTAGTGCTCGATTCGGTAGTGCTTGTTCGCGAAGTGGTGCTGGATGCCGTGGTGGTGGACCCCGTTGTGCTGCTCGTCTCCGTGGTACTGGTCTGCGAAGTCGTGCTCGAATCCGTGGTGCTGGACACCGTGGTACTGCTCGACTCGGTAGTCGTGGACCCTGTGGTGCTGCTCGATTGCGTGGTGCTGGTCTGCGACGTGGTGCTCGAGTCCGTAGTAGAAGACCTCGTGGAGCTGCTCGTTTCTGTGGTGCTGGATCTCGACGTAGTGCTTGACTCTGTAGTGGAAGACTTCGTTGTGCTGCTCGTTTCCGTCGTGCTGGTCCGCGACGTCGTGCTGGACTCCGTGATAGTCGACCTCGTAGTGCTGCTCGTTGCCGAAGTGCTGGTCCGCGACGTGGTGCTCGACGCCGTCGTGGTGGAAACTGTGGTGCTGCTCGTTTCCGTGGTGCTTGTCCGCGACGTGGTGCTGGATGCCGTAGTGGTGGATGCCGTTGTGCTGCTGGTATCCGTAGTGCTGGTCCGCGACGTGGTACTCGACTCCGTGATGGTGGACCCCGTGGTACTGCTCGACTCCGTCGTTGTGGACACAGTGGTGCTGCTCGACTCTGTCTTGCTGGTGCGCGATGTGGTGCTCGACTCCGTGGTGGTGGACCCCGTGCTGCTGCTTGTTCCCGTAATACTTGTTCTGGATGTCGTGCTGGACTCCGTTGTGGTGGACGCCGTGGTAGTGCTCGTCTCCGTAGTGCTAGTCCATGACGCGGTGCTCGATCCCGTTGTGGAAGACCAGGTGATACTACTCGTTTCTGTAGAGCTGGTCCGCGACGTCGTGCTTGTCCCCGTAATGGTGGACACCGTGGTGCTGCTCGTTACCGTAGTGCTCGTCCGCGACGTCGTGCTCGAGTTCGTGGTGGTGGACACGGTGGTACTGCTGGTTTCGGTAGTGCTCGTCCGCGATGACGTGCTCGACCCTGTCATCGTGGACCCCGTGGTACTGCTCGTTTCCGTAGTGCTTGACCGCGATGTGGTGCTCGACTCAGTAGTAGAAGATCTCGTTGTGCTACTGGTGTCCGTAGTGCTAGATTGCGAAGTACTGCTCGACTCCGTAATGGAAGACCTTGTTGTACTGCTGGTTTCCGTCGTGCTTGACCGAGACGTCGTGCTAGAATCCGTGCTGGTGGAAACAGTTGTGCTACTCGTTTCTGTAATGCTTGTCCGCGATGTTGTGCCAGAGTCCGTCATCGTGGAACCCGTAATGCTGCTCGTTTCCGTGGTGGTGGACCCCGTGGTACTGCTTGATTCCGTAGTGCTGGTCCACGACGTGGTACTCGACTCCGACGTGGTGGACACCGTGGTGCTGCTTGTTTCGGTGGTGCTGGTCCGCGACGTGCTGCTAGACTCCGTCGTGGACACCGTGGTGCTGCTCGTTTCCGTGGTGCTGGTCCGCGACGTGCTGCTAGACTCCGACGTGGTAGACACCGTGGCAGTGCTCGATTCGGTAGTGCTTGTTCGCGAAGTGGTGCTGGATGCCGTGGTGGTGGACCCTGTTGTGCTGCTCGTCTCCGTGGTACTGGTCTGCGAAGTCGTGCTCGAATCCGTGGTGCTGGACACCGTGGTACTGCTCGACTCGGTAGTCGTGGACCCTGTGGTGCGGGTCGTTTCCGTCGTGCTGGTCCGCGACGTGGTGCTCGAGTCCGTAGTAGAAGACCTCGTGGAGCTACTCGTTTCTGTGGTGCTGGATCTCGACGTAGTGCTCGACTCTGTAGTAGAAGACCTCGTTGTGCTGCTCGTTTCCGTAATGCTGGTCCGCGACGTCGTGCTGGACTGCGTCGTGGTGGAAGCCGTGGTGCTGCTGGTTTCTGTGCTGCTCGTCCGAGACGTCGTGCTCGATTCCGTCGTTGTGGACTCTGTGGTACTGCTGGTTTCCGTAGTGCTGCTCCGCGACGTAATGCTCGTCTCCGTCGTGCTGGACCCCGTGGTACTCCTCGACTCCGTAGTGGTGGACCGGGTGGTAGTGCTCGATTCCGTTGTACTGGTCCGCGACCCGGTACTCGACTCCGTCGTGGTGGACACCGTGGTACTGGTTGTTCCCGTTGTACTGGTCCGCGACGTGCTGCTAGACTCCGACGTGCTGGACCCCGTGGTACTGCTCGAATCCGAAGTGGTTGACCACGTGGTAGTGCTTGTTCCCGTGGTGCTGCTCCGGGACGTGGTGCTAGACTGTGTTGCGGTAGACACCGTTGTGCTGCTCGTCCCTGTAGTGCTGGTCTGCGACGTCGTGCTGGACTCCGTGGTAGTCGACCTCGTAGTGCTGCTCGTTGCCGAAGTGCTGGTCCGCGACGTGGTGCTCGACGCCGTCGTTGTGGAAACCGTGGTGCTGCTCGTTTCCGTGGTGCTTGTCCGCGACGTGGTGCTGGATGCCGTAGTGGTGGATCCCGTTGTACTGCTGGTTTCCGTGGTACTGGTCCGCGAAGTCGTGCTCGAATCCGTGGTGCTCTGTGCCTTTTCACAATATACTGCGCCGTAACCCCCTGTGGATGGATTTAGAAAAAAGGCACCGCAGTCCGCGATCAAAAAGCATCTTTTCTCCCAACTACTCCCGCATGGACCGTTGCAATAAGCGCCATACTTTGCAAAGTACGTGCATGTGTTGCCTGCGTCGCACAACGCCCTGCACTCGCCAACTCCAGCTGTACCAGCACTGACTGCATGCTCAACTGTTGGCGGTGAGCCAGACCCAGGGCTCCAGTTCTGGCAATAATAATAGCCAGTGGTATCGTCGTCACCTGGATATCCTTGAAGATTGTAACCTTCACCACAAGCATCGTACGCCGATGTTGGTGCCGGCGTGGGGGACTTCGGGGAACTGACGCGGCCGAGGTCGAAGCTCGTGGCGTCCGTGCCGAGCTGCAGGAGCACGGTGTCCTGCTGAGGGTCGACCTCCGCCGCTGCGGTCGTGCCGAAGACGCCGTGGGCGAGGAGATGGATCAGCAAGCACGCTCGGGCAGGCGCCGTCCGGGCCATCGTGGCGTGCACTCCAGAAAGGCAGACTCGATGAAAAGTTGGTCCCGTGAGGCGCGTACGTCGGCGTTTCACGTTTGAGCCAGCTGGTGGGGCCACGCGAAGCGTCAAAAATTAGAGGGACCACATTCTCCGTGGAGCTTACCGCGAACCCTGAAACGAATAAACAGGACCTGCTGGCAGTCGTCGTCCCCATTCGTCTCGTCCCCCTTGCGGCCCTCTCGACCGTCTCATCCTTGCCCCTCTGGAGCCTCCCTATCCTGGACCACCCCAAGAACCCACCCCCCGCTGGAAGGAGGCCTGAATCCATACAAAAGGCTCGCCAGCAGACTACCGAGGCCGCCGGGAAGAGGCAAAGGACACCCAGATCTTGTGCTCGGGAGGGCGGGCAGGTGGGCAGAGCCCCCTCTCGCAAAGCACCCATCAGTAAGGTCGGGCCTGTCCCCCTACAGGGGGATTCAGGGCGAACATTCAAGAATAGTCAAAACATACTCCCAAATCGTCAAGCATAGTCAAAATCCCCTCACTATTTTTTCAACTATTTTTGGATATTCCTCCTGTAGAGGGACAGGCCCGCCTTAACCCTTCAGTGACGACGACTCGGGCCCAGGCCTGGTGGGCGCAGGCCCGCACCAGAGAACGCGGCCGCCACACCCTCTCGAGAGCCGCGGGGAGCCCATGCGCCAATCGGTGTGGAGGGTGGGGGAAGAAGAATATGGGGGAGGAGGAGGAGGAGGAGGAGGAGGAGGAGGAGGAGGAGGAGGAGGAGGAGGAGGAGGAGGAGGAGGAGGAGGAGGAGGAGGACGAGGAGGAGGAGGAGGAGGAGGAGGACGACGACGACCTCCGGGGCACTCACAAGCAGGCGCGCAAGGGAGCTGCAGCAGAGCACATCAGGGTGACGATGGGCGCGGCGGCGCGTCCCCGCTCGGGGGAGTTCCAAACACGCAGCGCCTCCATGTTTCCCGTGCGCGGTCCGGGGAAATCCCCACCGCTTCCCCGGGGGCAACGTCGTCGGCGTCGTCACCGTCGGCGTCGTCGCTGTCTCCTGAATCGACGGGAGGCGGAGGGGGAGAGTTCGGATCTCGCCACGTTCTCGACGAATTCCGAACCCTGCCCCTGCCGCCCATCGAGTTGTCTGCCTCGTGGATCGGCGAGGGTGCGGGGGAAGGTTCGGATTTCGCCGCCAAGGAGAAGGAAAACGCCCGTGCAAATCACAGGTGCATTGGCAGCCGTGAAGCGGCCGTCGGTGGCAGGATTCCACTTATCGCGGGCGCGGATGGAAGAACCGGACCCTTTTCGGACCCTGAAGGCCCCTGTGATTGATGATACGTTTTCAAGCCAAGGCAAAAGGGGCCCCTAAGAGCCAAGCGGCGGCGAGTGGCGCACGAGCGTGTCATACACACACTATATATCACCACCGTGAAACTTTGTCACGAGCTAGCCGGTTGGCAGCCACTCTTAGGAGCTAGTAAAAGGGCGTTTCCAAACGAGACGCAGCGTAAGGCGGCCAGGGTGGCAACAGTAACATCACTTCCCTGTCGGGCTAGTGTTCACTCTGGCTCTAGCCAACTGTTTCTTCGCTTTCTTGATCGTTGACTCCGGGTCCGGAGTAATATCGTAAGTACCAGTGGTCAATATGTTAACAAGGAAATCATTTGGCATAGCTTTAGTGAGACAATCTACGGCCATGACACTCGTATCGATCCAACGGATCTTATCGCAGAACAACTTCGGGTGCAGGATTTCTACCTCTCCATCACCTCGTGTCCAAATGTCCTGACGGAGACTGCTCAGGTCAATACTCAAGCGCTTATCCTCCGTCTTTCCCATAGTAGGCGCTGTTAGGTGCTCTTCCAAACTCTTACAATCTGTCATCCAAAGATGTCTCATCGTCATGGCTGAAATCTCTTCCCAGTCTGAAGGGAGTTTATTAGCTACCCCAAGTATACCTCGCGCATCAGCGATGGCAGCACGTATACGCACACCTGATTCTACACCCCAGAGACAAGCCAACGTCTCTGCTTGTAAAGTAGATTTGCACACACGCCTAATAACCTTGCTCGATAAACATATAGGGTGGACGTAATCACTGTTCCCCTCGACAAATCCCGGCCCTGCAAGTCCGTTGAACCTGGCCCTCTGGGATCTGAGCGGCTCCAAGTTGCCTCTTACAACATCGTCTTCTCCAGCCCAGCTGGCATCCGTAACGGTAAGAACGATCATGTCCTTGTCCCACAGCACGGCACCACCTTTCAACGCAAGTCCGCTGTCCGACGTCTGTGCTGCTTCTTCCAAGACGCGGTTGGCCAACTTAAAATGCAATACCTTCGCATGGGTCACTGCCGTTTGCAGTCGACTCACGCGGTAGAGGAGCTCGGGCTTGCATTGCCGACAAACCCAAGACAAGGCACCTACACTTGACCTAAGTTGGGATGTCTCTCCTTCGTTACAGCGCCTGGTGAGTGGGCTGTCCCTGGGATAGGATGCAGCATCTATTTTTTCGATGTTGTCCTTGGCCATGACGTCGACGGTATAGTCTTGATCTTGAGCAATTTCTAACCCGCAGTAGCGGAAATCTCCTGGCTTGACCTCTCTGATGTCGAACTCTGCCAGCACGGAGTCAATAATCCTCTGGCTCTCGTCGTCTGCGGCCCATAGTATGTCGTCCACATGTGTGCCTATCATACACGTAATCTCGTTCTTATCAGTAGACCAACTGAAAAAGGGCTGGCATGATACGGTTCTCTCTTAATCCGTGAGCTTTAAAACGTTGTCGGATCTTCTTCCATAAACCTCTCCCAGCGTCGCGCGTTCCATAAACAGGCATACGAGCTTTAAGCGCCCCACCATCCGGCACTCCTTCGAGCCCGTCGTGAGGTGGTTGTAATAACATGAGACGGTCGAGTTCTTGACCCTGAAAATAGGCTGAAGTGATATCAGCGCATGTCAATGCCTTCTTCGTGCCTGCGGCCCACGATATTATCAGCCTTAAGCCTTCTAGCTCACATGTTGGTGAGTCCGTGCGGATGCCGAGAGATTCCTCGAGGTCTCCTCGTACCACAAGTCTGCTTTTGTATTGTGGCGCAACCGGTGGTCCACCCGGTCTGCGTAAATGTTCGTTTTTTATCTACCTCAATCCATTGCGTGGGAACCATACGATATCCCTCGTCGAGAAGTTTCTGCAGTTCAGAGGAATCAATGGTTACGGCAGCATTGAACCTTCGCCATTTTCCCCACTCGTCTTGTCTTGCGAGACGCAGTCCGCTCTTAACTTCCTCCGATTCCTTATGGAATGTAAGGTTCTTAACGCTCTTCAGCTTCTTTCGAGATTGAGGCTTACTGATGACTCGCTCATTGAAGAAACCAACGAGTGACTCGTGTGATTTGACTGCCGCGGACGCAGTCCTCCTCTGGAGTAGATCTACGCCTGATCCTGTAGTCCCCATTCTCTGCCATGCCTCGAGCAGCGGGTTCGCTGGCTCGGGTGCTGGTTCTGACACTGAGGCGGATCTCCTTACTGAGGATGATCCTCCTGTGCCCAATCTCCTTCGCATCACTTCGCCGCGACCACGTAGGTCGTGCGGCACATCATCTAGCAGAGATCTCTGCAACGGGGTGCGCGGCGGTCTAGGCTCAGGTTGTTCGGCAGGGGAATATTCAGCTTCTCTCTCGCCTCCGTCACTCATGTTCCCACCTGGTGCTACAGGTTGAGACTCTTCCATCGGCTCTGGCATCTCTAATTCCGGCTCCTCATGGATGACTGGGAGTACGTCCTCTTGAGGTGCTCCAGGCTGGCCTGCACCAGGTAACTCTCTTCGTTCGTCGACAAACGACTGCTGCTGACCTTCAGGAGGAGCGTATCGTTCCATACCTCCATCCTAGTGCCGGGAAAGATATTGATATGCCAGAGCTTCAGCCGCTGTGCACGGTCTGAGCCTGTCAACCGCAACACACACCGGAACCTCCTCGGTGATGACCCATGCGTTCTTGCCGTCGAACCCTACGATCCTCGATCCAGTGCTCCATTTTGCAGTAACTTCTCCGTCGGTGGGCCTTCTGCGAAAGCACACCACATCTCCGACCTGGTACTCGCCCGCCAGAGGGGCTGTTTTACGAAGCATAGCACGCGCGGTCCTGCTACCAACGTCGTGCTCGGCGAATGCTTTCCTGGCAGTGGCACGGATTGCAGATTGACGTGAGAACTCATCAGACCCATCTTCAGCCACGTTAGCCAATACACCCAGGTCGTAAGCTTCTTCGTCGTCGAACTGACTCCCCGGCTCACGGGGCAGCCGACCGAGTACCCACTTAGACGGCGAAAAACCGCCAACTCGGGACATCTCGTTCTTGGTGCTGTCGACCTCTACGTCTGTCGTCATAACTTCGTCGAGGCCAATGACGTTCTTGTCGTGAACCACTTTCTTAAACACGTTTTTCCATAGTCCGCCGTGTCTTTCGGTGCGTCCGACCTGCTCTGGGGATTCGACTCCTGCGTCGCGGAGATCGATCCCTTGACTCTCAACCCACTGTGAGAAGACACCTCTGTTATGTAACCCTCGATCCAACACGATCCTTTTAGGCTTTCCTGCCCAGGCACACCAGTGCTGCTGGAGAGCTGTGAGGCATGTCCGCGAAGACGGCATTCCACCACCTAGTCGAACGAAAATGACCCGCTGGAACGTAGTTCCCTGGCATACGATATTCAGGAAGCTGTACCTTTCGCCGTTGTTGCCCCTCACCTCCAGAACATCGATCCCGATCTCGTAATTGAAACAGAACTTCTTGGGAAGCGCTACCTTGTGTGTCTGCGGTAACGGTTTGTGATGCTCACAAGACTCGCAACGGTAAAGTTTGGCTGCCTCAATATATTCGGACGACATCCTGGAAAGCTTCATAAGTTGGATCAACACGCGATTCGGAACATGACCGAACTGCCCGTGGAGTCGCCGAATGGCGATCCTCACCCGAAGCGGAATCTTGAGCCAAGACTTCCTTCGTTCTCCTTCTAATTTCGGCTCTCCTGGGAGCGGCAGCTTCTCAAGGATTTCTCGCTCTTCATCCCTGAGGTCTTCCTGAGCGGTAACAGCCACATCTTCGTCGCCGTTAACTGCATCAAGGGTCGATCCTGCCATTTCCGCTGCGGCTTCAGCTGGAAAGGCGGTGGCGGCAAGGCGGTCCAGGCGAACCTGGTGTCCAAGATCGCGTAAGAAGTCGAAACACCGCGAAGGTAACTCAGCGGAATTGTTGAGCGCATCACTTGAGCCTGGCTCTGACTCAAGGAAGGAGTTCAGGGCGTTGGTAACCTCGAGGTTTGAGCATGTGGACTCCTGACCAAACGTACTTGCAACCGAACCATTGTTTTTCGTCGGTTCCTCCAAACAGTTACGGATGATGCTAATATGATCGGCGGTGGTGTTAGCAACGATGAGATCAGGATTGCACTCGATGGTCTCCTTTTCCATGCCCTCGTCCCAGGCTGGACGAATTACCACATCCTCCGCGCTAACGGTCCCCGCGAAAACGACGCCAATGATGAAGCACAGCGCCTTGCCCACAGAGTAACGGCACGTGAGCGGCGGCGCGTGGAGCTCCATCTTGCCGATCGTGCCCTTCGTCAAGCACTGCGTGAGAACGGGGTCGTTCTTGTCCATCTCGGTCAGCCCGGCACAGTAGTGCTCGCGCTTCTTCCCATTCGTTGTAGACATATGATGCTCATCCAACTTCAAAGAATTACACAGGTATGCCACACCATCACGTGTGATACGAGGCGGCTGAGCGAACGCGCAGATTCTGTCGAAGTCCAGGGCTGGCTTTGACGAGTCTATGGCCACGCGATCCTCGATCTGCTCCCACTTCTGCGACTCCTTGTTGCGACCGAGTGTGCTCTTACGCCAATTGTCCCATGACTTCGGATGCTTGATCTTTGTATCATAGGGATCAAACTTGACGTTGACTCGCACCATATTGCGACTATCCAAGTCCGAAGGCGCACCAGCTACACCTCGATCAGCAAAAGTAGCGGGATCAACATACGTGATGAAGTTCCGCTTCTTGCCCGCATTGAACATTGTCTCCAGTTGCTTGCCAGCGACCTCCAGGGGCGCGAAGTCCACGACTGGATCTCCGCTCTTGTCGTCGCCCGCTCGCAGGTCCCGGTCCCGGGATCCTACGCGAGCCGCGCCAGCAGGCGGCGGCGGTGGCGGCGGCAAGGGTACCATAGCCGGCGGTGGCTTGGGCGGCATCCCCGGTGGTGGCGTCTGAGGCGGTCACGGTGTCAGCTTGGCGGCTCCGGGCGTGCTCGCCTCGGACCGGTACTTGGGAGTCGGCTCTGGCCGTGCCCGCTTGGCATCGGACTCGCTCTTACCAAGACGGCTCGGGCCTGCCGAGGACGACGCGGCTGAAGAGAAACTAACTCCCGGCTGCTTCGGGTACGTGCCCGTCTTCTCATACTCAACCGCTTGCTGGACCATCTTCATGTAGTCAACAAGAACAAGGCCATCCTCATGACCAATGCGTGAGTAGAACTGGAGCTCGCGACCTTCGTAGTCCTTCATCATCTTCCTGAACTCCCCCTCGTCGTAGTCCTGCCCCTTGCGCGTCTGCCAGATCACGCGGATGTAGCCTCTGATCAGCTTCCCAACCGCGACATCGCCGACCTCGTCGTGAACGCTGGTGCGGGAACGCTTCTCCTCGCGCAGCGTGAGTGTAGGGTCGGCCGAGAGGGGCCGGCGCTTGGCGGCTGGCTTCTGGCTCTGGTTAGCGGGCTGCTGGGCCATGCTGTGCTTGGTGAAGGCATCAGAGATACGAGCTGTCATCTTGCCCACGGCGTACGCGGCCATGTCGATGGCCCAGCTCTTCTTGTGGCGGCAATCTTCACAGTTGCCACCGCAAGTCCGCTGATCCCACTCGTGATCGCACAGGTGACCCGACTTATATTCGATGCCATGATCTCGAAGGTATTGCTTCACCCCGTACGCTACTGCAACTGAACGGTGTCTACCCGAACGACATATCAAGATGATCGCGACGGATTCGGTGACCTTGCACTTCGCCAGCGCCTTGCCGATGTATTCAGCGATGTCTGGGAAGTGCTCGTTATCAGCTGCGGCCTTTAAGATGCGAGGGTGAACTCCAATGTGCTTGGTAGACTGAGGGTCGTTCAGCTCCCGAGTGTCAACAAATATGAGCCGATCGAAGTCGCCATGTTCTGGGCGTGCGGCTATCAAGGCTTCGCAGAGAATTTGGCCATCATGCCCAGCCGTAGACATCCCATAACTCTTGCCACGGTGCTTGTCGCGGAGGTACTCCGTCAACAGCTGGCTCCCCGAGGCATCAGGATGACTCTCGAAGTTCTCTAGGCCCATCTCGTAGACAGCGAAAGGACTTGGCGCATGGTCCTGGGCTGGGAGCAGCATCAGGCCTCTTGTCCTTGTGCAGAGCCATGGCTGAGAACTTGCCGTGCTCGTCGTCGCTATGATCCAAAACGGTCTGACGCTGGGGGTCGGTATCGCCGATATCCTCCATGTTGCTCTGGGCCTGATATGATATGTGCAAAGGGCGAATAGACCCGGAAATCCGATCCGAATCGAACTGATCGAGACGAATGCCAAGGAGACCTGAGCGGCTGCAACGACACATCTCTATCTCGCCTTCCTGGTCCAGGATGGCGCGTCCGTTGGCGAGATCCTTGACGAGACCGAGGGAGACTTGTGCCGGTAGCGACAGCAAGAAAGGCACATGATCTGAATCCTTCAACTGATGAGACTCGAAGCAACCGCTGACAGCACCGCACGTACCCACAATGCGAGAGGGAAAACACTTCTTGCCCGTCGTGGAACTGCCAGCCTGACCACCAATGCCACTGTGCGATTTCCGCTCTCTGTGGACCCATTGTGGAAAGAACCCTAGCTTCTCGCACTTGTCCTCTGCGTTGAGGGCCCAAGCTTTTCCATGACAACAAGAATTGCAACCTTCGTCCAGGGTAGCCCATGCACCATCATCCTTGAAGACGCCAACCAAACGAAGCTTTGACATCGCCGACGTGTCGCTCGTTACTGAAGGTGCTGGTGTTGGTGCCATGAACGCGATGAGCTCATTATCTGCTGCCTCTTGCACACAGTTGTGTAGTAATGAAACCATCTCACTTGTGCTGATATCACCAGTGTCCCGACAGATCGACATAGCACGCCTCGTGAACATCTTCATTCCAACCTTCAGCTCCTCAGGAGATACACGGCGGTCGCCCTCGATGACCTTCTCGATCGCCTCCGCCTGGAGGTTAGAAGAGAGTTTGACCTTCTCCGCCGTGCTCTTCTTGTCCTCAGCGAGTGCACGGGGCTGTTCATCGATGTACGTCAAGCACTTGCAGCAGAACGTGCGATGAATGTCGGCAGTGCTACCCCGGTGGTCCACGAGATCGTGAGGACACTCGTCCGGCTGATGTAGTGCCTCGTATCTCTCCTTCTTGGTCTTGTGACCGCAGTCCCTGCAAGTGCGGGCGATAAAGCGTGCCGATGAACCAGGCCCCGAGAAGCTGGTGCAACCGCGAGCACAGGGGTGAGGCAGCGGCGGATCCGGCGGCTTCCTGCTCGAAGTCCCGCTGGAGCTAGCCGAGGGCATGGCGCCCCCCTCGGTGCGGCGGCCGATGCTACCATCCTGCTTCTGGACAAAGTACTCATCGAACCAAACCAAGAAGTTCTTCAGCTCCAAGCTCGGCTTCTTCACACCGCGGCTCCACGATGCAAATTCTGGGGTCATCTTCAGCACTCGGCCATAGGAAAGCCCACGATGCTGGCCTGTAGCGAACACCGTATCGTGCCCTGGAACAGGGGCCAAATCTGGCGTCTCGAACTCCTCATCCGATACAGAAGCCATCGAAAAGTTCTCTGGCCCGTCGGAGGCGTCGGTCGCCCTCGAGGCGGCGCTCGGGGCAGCAGCCCTCGAGGCCGAGGGTCTGCCTGGCGCGGCCTTGCTAGGCGCGCGCAGGGCCATGAACCCGAAGTGCTCCTCGCCAGCCTCCGCTGAGGTCTGGGGGCTCTCCAGAGTCGCGGCCGCGCGCTCGCGCTCGGGGCTGGTTTGGGCCAAAGCAGCAGCGCCCCCCATGCAACCCCTGCACGTGTGCTCCTCTTCATGACCAGACAGCAAGCAACAGTGACCATCGCAATCCTTTCCCTCGCAAGAACATGCCCTGCGACACTTCGAGGGGTGAGGGGAGAAGGAAGAGCAAAAGGAAACCTTGCCCGAATGCGACATATTGCTACTATAAGTATGATGATGGATGGTGGATGATAAGGCAATGGTTCCTGTAGGCGCGAACTGATGATCGTCGCCTTCCTCGCGTAACTGAAGCTATCGCTCTCCAGTGAACGCTACAAAGCCCGCCCTGGGTTTGCCCTTGCACTCAGGGTCCCCGGACCAGTGGCCAATCTCATGGCAGGTCTTGCACTTGGAACGCTTCTTGATCTCCTGGAGTCGCTGTTTACGATCTTCCAGGGTCGGCGCTCCCTTGCCACCGCCCTTGGGCGGCAGTGTAGTTCTCCAAGGTGTTGAGTTGTTGTGACCTTTGCCTTTGCTTTTACCTTTACGACCTCCCTTGGTGCCTAGGTTGGCGACCAAGTTCTCTTGGATTACTTCGGAAGCTTCGTCCTCCGTGTAGCCCGCTTTGACCATCTCGTCAAACACGTCTCCATCGAGCTCGCTCTCCTCCTGCGCGGGTGACCAGAGAGCGTGCGATTCCTCGTCGTCCCAAGTTTGGTCCTCCGTCTGCCCGTATGCCATCCAGGCTATGTCGGTCCAGGTCGTGTCGCCCCAGCCGTACTCTGGAGTGTAGCCAGACGCGTAGTATCCATAGGGACTAAGCTCCTCTGGATAGTGCTCCTACTGCTCGCACCAACCGTCGTCGGTGGCGTGGAAGGCCTGGGGCGGCCTGCTGTGCCGGGTCTTGCCCTTGCCCTTGCTCCTGCTAGGGTAGCCGGGCCGATACTGTGTCCACGACGAGGGGTTGGAGCCCTTACTCGACGGGTCTCCACCTTTGCCCTTTTGGCGGATGTGGATACGGCCGTGCTGGAGGATCAAGACATCCTTGATCTTGTCAAAGGTGGTCACGTTACCTGTGGATGTCAGCACCATCAGGTTTACCGAGGGTGAAAGCCCTGCATGGTCCAAGAGGAGGGATCCAAGCATGTCGTCACTCAGCACAAGCTTCGGGTCCAACTTGGTGACGAGTTTCCACCAACGCTTCCTGCCGGAGATGTATGATACCATCGATTCACCGTTCTGCCTGGACAGAGGGCCGTAGGGCCTCTGACCTACCTGGAACAGGATCTTGGCTTCCTGAGCCTCTATAGGGAAGAGTGAAGCACGAATCGCCGTTATCAGCTGGTCGATTCCTTTGGGAGTCAGAAGCGCGTCCTTACCGATATCCATGGCCATATCGAACGCGTCGCCTCTGAGGCCTTCTACAACTTTGTTGACGGCTGCGGTGACAACATGTGCCTGGGGTTCTCCTGTCTCTGCATCTACAGCAGACAAAGCAGCACTCATACGCATCTCTGTGCGGAACTCCCATTCGTGAAAGTTGTTCACGGTGCCATCATAGATGTAGGAACCACCCTTCGTCTCCGACTGAGTCAACGCGTCGGCGTTCGACCGATAGCGAAGGGAAGACAGCGCCATGGCGGCAAGGAAGCAATCCCCTCGTAAGGGTGGATGCCCAGTGCAAAGAAAAGGTGAGGAATTCTCCTCGCGAGAGGACGGGCCCTGCGCAGTGGTACGATGCCGAAGATCGTGTAGCAGCTCCGCTGCCAGTGTGATTGATGATGCGTTTTCAAGCCAAGGCAAAAGGGGCCCCTAAGAGCCAAGCGGCCGCGAGTGGCGTACGAGCGTGTCATACACACACACACACACTATATATATCACAGCCCCCTTTGGGGCCCGACAGTGCCCCTCGAGGGGCCCGAAAGGGGCCTCCATTTCCCGTAAAACAAAGCTAGGATCGGGATGAATCGCTCCAGAGCGTTCCGGAGCGCTCTCAGAGCGTTCCGGAACGCTCTGGAGCGGCCGCGGCGCCCAATACATCCTCCAAACCCGCCGATTCTCAGAGATTTCGAGTTATCCCGATCCGATTCTGTCCCAATCTTCGCGTCGTTTTACCACTACGCGAGGCCAAACTGTATACGGTGGGAGGTCCTCCGGACCGGAAGGTGGCGGCTCGGCGGCCCGTGGTCCGCCGCGTCGTCTCCCGTACGACATCCCCTCTATCAGGGGGGAAATAAACCTATACCTCGCTTTTGACCGCCCTCGCTTCCAAGAGATGCCAAGCGATGCCAAACTGCAGCCTGTGCTGGTCAGGCCGCTTGACGAGGCGGCGCGTGGTATGGCCTGGTTTTGCCTGGAAGCGAACGCGGGGTAGGTAATTCACGCTCTGATGTATAGTCTCCCGTACGGGCTTCCGCATGGCCTCCAGCAGGGCTCGAGCTCAACCAGTGCTTTTCGTGCTCGTTTTGTGGTCGCGCTCTTTCGTTCCTTCTTCGTTCTGCCTCTGCTGCGAGACGCAGTCGAAACGGAACAACGGCCCACGACATCGCCAAAGGAACACCGTTCAGCTCGAGCCCTGGCCTCCCGTAGGGGCCAGGAGCGAGGCGAGCACCGCCGAGCACAAGACGAACACAGCAAGCATTGCAGTGCACTCTTGGAAGCCCGCGCGGATCTCTCGGGTCGCGGTACCCCCTCGCTGGAGCGCGGAGCACGCCGGGGGCGGCGCCGGAGGCGCCGCCAGGGGACGGGGTCCAAGGGGACAAGGAGAAGGGGCTGCAGCCGGTGCTCACGTTCTTTTGAAGGCACACGGCCGCAGTCTTCGAGCCCGTAACTCGTTGATCCTCTGAGCACCACTGCGGAAGCGCATTCGCGTGTGCAAGGTTGTGACACGTATTCGGTTGCATCACTTTTGCCGTAGGATCTGGTATACATCGTCTCTGGCATGATCTCGCATCACATCTATCGTACCTCCAAGCTTTTGCAAGAGAGCTAGTCGTGCACTCCGTATTCGACACAACCGACAATCTACTGCACACGTGCCATTATGCCAGCCTCTGCCACCTCACGGTCACAAAGGAGGGAACCAAATAACATGATGAGGATGGGAGCGAGAAGTCAAGACGGAAGAGCAGCAGGAGAAAGAGCAGGGAAGAGGATGGATAAGGTTGTGGAGCGGGGGAGAACTTGTGAAGGGAGAGAATAAGAAAGCTGCCATATGACAAGGCTTTCGCGACCCCGAACGCATCTCGACGAAAAGAAACTGGCCGCCCTTCCGCCCCACGCCCCCGAAACCTCCAAACATGCAAATATCCGCCGACCCCGTCGGCGTGTGGACTCCCTGTCGGCGTGCGCTCAGTCGACGCATCCGTTGTCCTCTTTCCCTGCGTCTCCGTCGTCCCTTTTCCCTGCACCCTCCTCTTCAAGCCTGCCAGCGAGAGAAAACCGTAGCAACGTCTTGCTGAAGTCGAAGGGAAGCCCCTTCCCTTTGATCCCTCCCCCGCCGAGGAGGGGGGGGGTCCCGGGGGGGGGGTCAGATACGCATCCGCCCCTGGGCGTCCCGGAGCCCAAAAAAGCGCCAAGAGAGCCCCAAGCAGGCCCAAGAAGAGGACCACGAGCCGACATTTTGAGCTTCCCGCCCCAAGAAGTCCCCGAAGGCCCCGAGAGCCCCTCAAGGGGCCCGAAGATGCCCCCAAGAGACCCCCAAGAGGCCCAATAGAAGCCCCAACAGGCCCGAAAACATCCAAGAGGCCTTTCAACCACAACCCCAGCACGGTGGCGGGAAGGGCCGCAGGCCACAAGGCTCCCTGTCTGTCTCTGCTACGACTCCCTCGGCCCACATGGGGAACATCTCCTTCGCCTTCTCCTGCTCCCTTCCACCTTAATCCCCTCCTGATCTTCCTCATATTCGTCGTCGTCGTCTTCAGGGTCGGCGGCACCGGCCGTAAGGCCTTAGCAATTCCCCACGGCGAGATCCTTCCCTGACGCCATGAACCGGATGAAGCTCCCCTTCTTCAGCTCTCCCTGCGCCAGGCGGACGCTGAGGGCGGTCGCCGTCGCCGTCGCCGTCGCCAGCGCCCACGGTGTGCAGCAGAGGCGTGCATGGAAAATGCCGGTGCCGCCTTCCCCTTCCGACCAGGGGACCTAAACAGTGCTTTTGCGATTTTGTGGGTCGTTTTCGTTTTGCGGTAAAGGCGGATTGAAGACAAAACGAGGGAAGACGAAAACAGAACGAAAACGAAAAACACCGTTCAGGTTCAGCCCTGCTGCCGACACCTCCAGGGCGCGCGCTGTGGCCTGGGCTGGCCGTGGCGGCGCAAGGGCCCTTCCAAGGACCTCGCCCCCCCCCCCCCAGGAGAGCCCAGAGTCGAATCGATAACTCGGATCGGCGATCGGAATGAATCGGATCGGCAGAAATCGGCGGCCGGGTCGGGAAAAGCCGAATCGGCAGAAATCGGCAGGCTGGCATGCCTCCCAGAAGGAAGCGGAACCCACATCGGAATCCCAAGTCGGATCGGATCGGAATCGGAAGCCATCGACATCGAATCGAGTCGGATCGGAGGAATCGAGACGAGCCCTGCGCCCCCCCCGCGCGCTCCCAGCAGCAGGCCGCCCCGCCCCCCCCCCGCGCGGCGTGCGGCCGCTCGACGACACGAGGCCGCCGCGAGGGGTCGATAGAGAGCACTCGCGTCGAGGGGCCGGCGGGCCGGCGGGCCCGCTGGCCCGTTCGGGGGGAGGAGGGGGGATAGCAAAGGGTCTATAGGGTACCCTGGCCTTCCAGGAAGGCTAAAACATAGCACCCGACTTAAAAACCTGTCCCAAAGCTATGCTACGTCTTGGTTTGGGGCTGTTTCGCTCCGCTTTTTAGGTTTTTAGGTCTCCAGTGCTGAAAAATAGCTCTCTGGAAGGTCTAGGCTAGAGAATCAGCTCACGTAGCTGATTTTCCCAGCGCCTCCCGCCGCCGGGAGGCGCCCATGTGTCGAGGAATGGGCCCGGCGCCGGGGCCGCTACCAGCTGCATGCAGCAGACTTCGTAACAACCCCCCCTTTCCCTATCCCCCCTTTCGTTCGGCCCGCGCCTCGGAGCCGGTGGTGGTGTTCGGGCGATCCCGGGAGGCCGGGCGACAACCGCTGACACCGAGATCTTGGCGCCTTCCCTCGGGGGAGCCGACTGCAGATTCAGGTCGGGCGTGCCCGACCACAGGCGGACTCTGGAGCAAGACGACCAAGTAGCCAAACAATATTCAAACATATTCAGAAACAGTCCAAATATCGTCCCACAACAATTTCCAACCATCCTTTGATGTTGGGTCCTCGTTTTGAAGAGGCGGTCCCCGCGTTCTCGTCCTCCTCCCGCCTCCTCCCTCCTCCACCTCCTCCCTCCTCCCTGCGCTTCACCGACCCAGTATAGCACTTCGTGGCCCCATGAGGGGCCTCCCAAAGGCACCGCCCGCAGGCGTCAGCCACAACCCATCACAGCGTTTTGTGGCCCCAAAGGGAGATCCACCGAGGGCCCGAGTGGCCCCGCCCGCATGCGTCAGCCACCACCCAGAACAGCGATTGGTTGCCCCCAAAGGGGGCTCCACAAAAAGACCCCAATGGCACCGCCCGCGTGCGTCAGCCACCACCCAGTATAGCGTTTCGTGGCCATACGGGGAGCTCCACCGAAGGTCCAAGTGACACCGCCCGCATGCGTCAGCCACCACACAGCACATCGCTTCGTGGCCCCATAGGGAGCTCCACCGACGGTCCCAGTGGCACTACATTTTGGCTCAAGCGATCGCACGGCCGTCGCTCTGCTGCCCCCGCGGCGGCTTGGCGGCGCCTAGAGGGGCTTGGACGGCCAGCGATGTCGCCTCTTTCGTGGAGGCGGCGGTGCGGGGGGCCGTCGCTGCGAGCGCCCCGCGGCGCACGGTGGCAGCCGTGGCCCGCTCGGCTCTGCCGGCTGCGCTCCACGGGGCGGGCCGCGGCGCCGCGGCGGCCGTGGCGGCTGGCGGTGACGGTGCGGAGGCGCGCGACTCTGCGGTGACCTCGGATGCCAAGGTGGCGCGCCGCCGCCGCCGCCGCCTGCGCCTTGCGGCGCGGCGTGCGGGGGAGCGCGGCGCGGCGCCTGCGGCGCCTGAGGCTGCTGGGAGTGACATGATCGCGGAGGCGGAGGCTGCTGGGGCGGCTGCTGGTGCAGCGGCTGCCGATGCCGCCGACGCCGACGACGACATGGGCGAGTCCCTGGACGACGAGTGGGCCGACGGCCTGCCTCCTCGCGCCTGTCGGGGCCCGCGGAGGAGGCGGGGCTGGCGGCGGGCGCCACCGGAGGCGGCTGCTCCGGGTGCGGCGGCGGCGGCGGCGGCAGGCGCGGGCCTCGGCCCGCCTGCCGAGGCGGCGGCGGCTTCCCTGGGGCTCCCTCTGGTCGCGCTGGGGGCGGCGGCGGGCCTCCTGGAGGCGGTGCGGGCCGCGCTGCCCGTCGGCGAGCTGGCGGCCCTGGACTCCTTCGAGGCGTGCCAGGGCGTGCGGGCGGCCGCCGACGACGCCCTGCTCCGCGCGCAGCCTCCGCCCTCGGAGGCGATGCGCGAGGAGGTCCAGCGCATGCTGGACCTGGTGCTCCCGCACTAGGTCCTCGCGCTTGCGGGGGTGCCGCCCCTTCGGGGGGTCTAGGCCCCGCTCCGCCCCACCATTAGGCGGTGGGGCTCGGCCTGGCGACCGCCGCGCTCGCGCTCGGCGGCCTCGCGGGCCTCGCGGGCGGCGGCGGGCCCCGCCCTAGGCGCGGGCGGCCGCGGCGCCCTCCCTCGGCATCCTCGGCCTCGCGTTCGTGGTCGTGGACGGCCAGGGCCTCCTGCTGGCTGGCGCGTCGGCAGGAGTATGCGGAACCGAGGGCCGCCCTCGGTCAGCCTACACCTAAAAAAACGGTCCCAGTGGCACCGCCCGCATGCGTCAGCCACCACCCACCACAGCGCTTCATGGCCCCAAAGTGGCTCCACCGAAGGCCCCAATGGCACCGCCCGCATGCGTCAGCCACCACACAGTACAGCGCTTCGTGGCCCCATAGGGAACTCCACCGAAGGCCCCAATGGCACCGCCCGCATGCGTCAGCCACCACCCAGTACAGCGCCTCGTGGCCCCATATGGGGGCTCCACCGACGGCCCCACTGGCACCGCCCGCGTGCGTCAGCCACCACCCAACACGGCACTTCGTGGCCCCGTAAGGGGGCTCCACCGACGGTCCCAGTGGCACCGCCCGCATGCGTCAGCCATCAACCCGTACATCGTTTCGTGGCCCCATAAGGAGCTCCACCGAAGGTCCCAGTGGCACCGGCCGCATGCGTCAGCCACCACCCAGTACATCGTTTCGTGGCACCGTACGGAGCTCCACAAAAAGATCCCAATGGCACCGCCCGCATGCGTCAGCCACCACCCAGAACAGCGCTTCGTGGCCCCATGGGGAGCTCCACCGGCGGTCCCAGTGGCACCGCCCCCATGCGTCAACCACCACCCAGTACAGTGCTTCGTGGCCCCAAACTGGCTCCATTGAAGGCCCCAATGACACCGCCAGCGTGAGTGAGCAAACACCGAGTACAACGCTTCGTGGCCCCGCAAGGGGGCTCCAACGACGGCCTCGATGGCACCGCCCGCATGCGTCGGCCACCACCCACCACAGCGTTTCGTGGCACCGTAAGGAGCTCCATAAAAAAAGGCCCCAATGGCACCGCCTGCATGCGTCAGCCACCACCCAGTACAGCGCTTCGTGGCCCCATGAGGAGCTCCACCGACGGTCCAAGTGGCACCGCCCGCATGCGTCAGTGCCACCACCCAGCACAGCGCTTGATGGCCCCAAAGTGGCTCTACCGAAGGCCCCACTGGCACCGCCCGCATGCGTCAGCCATCACCAAATACAGCGCTGCGTGGCCCCATAGGGAACTCCACCGAAGGCCCCAATGGCACCGCCCGCATGCGTCAGCCACCACCCAGTACTGCGCCTCGTGGCCCCATATGCGGGCTCCACCGAAGGCCCCAATGGCACCGCCCGCATGCTTCAGCCACCACCCAGAACAGCGCTTCGTGGCCCCGCAGGGAGCTCCACCGACGGTCCCAGTGGCACCGCCCACATGTGTCAGCCTCCACCCAATACATTGTTTCGTGGCACCGTAGGGAGCCCCACAAACAAAAAAAACAATGGCACCGCCCGCGTGCGTCGTTCACCACGGAGTACAGCGTTTCGTGGCCCCATAAGGAGCCCCACCGAAGGTCCCAGTGGCACCGCCCGCATGCGTCAGCCACCACCCAGCACAGCGCTTCGTGGCCCCGTAGGGCGCTCCACCGACGGTCCCAGTGGCACTGCCCGCATACGTCCCCTGGTGTCGGCGCCAGTGGGTCTGCATGATCGCCGCGCCGCCGTCTCCTGGCCCGGCAGGCTGTGCTGCCCCGCGAAGGAGGGAAGGGGGAGGCCTTGAGCACGACCGCCCGCTTCGTGCACTAAAGCACGCCAAATAAGGAGAAAACTTCCTGTTACATGGGCACAGTGCTTGGCATGGCTTGGCGTTGCTTTGCGTGACTCACCACGGGCAGGGACCCCGGGGACCCCCCGGGGAACGGGCAACGTAACATCAGGAAACACCGGGGGCTGGGGAACCTGGGAAACCTCCGAGCAACGGGCAATTGAACACTAGTCGGCACCAGCCTTTATCCACGTCTGAACCCCTGAGGCAAGCCGAGTTGGGGAAAAACGTGGCTCCGTTCTCTTTGGCATCGAACCCCCAAATTTTCCGCTCCAGCAGGCCTGGTTATACTTGTCTTCGCCAGACGACCAGAACACACTTCCCCAAGCTTAGCCATGCGAGCGCCAGACGTGTAACCCTTGCCTTCTGTGCAAGCGAAGATCATAATGGCGTTGGAGCAATGAAACACTTCTGAACTACACCCCGAAGCGACTGAACGCTGACCCTGGAGACTTCGGCACAGTGGCCTGGGGGGGGGCAGGAATGTCCATGGTTGCGCTTGGCCCGAAAACGCGAGGAGGAGGAGGAGGAGGAGCCTGTGGGAGGCCTCGATGGGGCCTAGCAGGGCCCACGTGCGGGGCCTCGAAGCTTCACGAACCTTGGGTGCGCGTGGGTTGGGCCAAGGGACGCCCGACTGGCCCGCGCCGGGCCATGACGGCAGCCACTCCGCAGCAAACCCGAGGACAACTTACACAACAGAGCCCTCGAAGCGATCTCGGCGAGCACCGCGGGCGAGGCAGACGGGTGCGGCTCCACCCCGAGTCTCGCTGCTCGATCAGCAGGGTCGTCGCCAATGGCCCCCCAAAAAGAAACGCTCTTGATCTGAACTTTTGGGTATGGATGGCCTGGTGACACTTAACTATGATGCAGCCCCCTTCTGCCCTCCCCCGGGCGCTCGTGTCTGCATCACCGTCCCCCCACGAGGTCGGTCGGGCGAAACTCTGGCTGGCGCAGAGAGAGCGTGCATGCACACGACACTGGCACAACCACTGACTAGATTCGGAAAAATCGCCCGCCTGGGCAGTCCGTGGGCCGCTGTGCCAAACAAGGTCAGATGCCACACTTAAAAAAAAGTTAGCTTCGGAACCCACCAAAGCCAAACTCCAACCCGCGCAATCCATGTCTCACACGGCGGGTTTCAAGCAGGACCCGCCCAGGAACACGTCGGCCCAGAGCTCCCTGGACCCCATAGGGGGGGGTGCACGCAAGGCCCTCAACTCCAACACATGCAAAGGCAATTCTGAAACGAATTCCATCGGAGCCATTCCCGTCGTCGGCCATGGGAGAGGGGGGCCTTGTCCTGTGGGAGGGCAAGCAAAGCAGAAACCAGGGGGGGAACTTGAACACAACGTCAGGGTCATTACTAACGGTTTCCAAAACCAAGCTGGCACAATACCTTCTCGCTCCGTTGAACGGGATGACCAGAACCAAATACGATGAAAAAATGTCGCCGTGCGCGCCACACAACGAACCTGCGTCCTGGATGTCGCACCCTACAACGACTGCCTGGGAAAAGGGCAAAACATCTGATCGAGTTTTCCTGACGGACGGTGAACCGCTTGGACCTCAACGGAGCAGTGACAACGTCGACGCAGAGGCGCTTGATTACTGGGCCCCTGTACTTCTGAGCGCACGATGCCGAAAACAGCTGGCGTAACATTCAGGAGCTTGTGGGCACGTTTGTTGTTTAGGTGGGTACGACGTGGGCTGGCAGCAATGCTCACGCTGCGTGAGGACATCGACGCGCGCCAAGCAAGGGCAGAACGGCCAACTTGCCCGCGCACGGCAGTGGAGCTGCCCCCTTGCTGCAAGGGTGCGCCTCAACAACCCGAAACATGGCAATGACGCCCACGTAGTTGTCGTAGAAGCTGTCGTAGATGAGGCACCTCAGCGGCTTCTTCAAGCTTTCCTGGGAGCGCGAGGGATCCAAGGCGAAGCCATAGGGACTGGGCTCCCCCGATCGGGGCCCGCTTGTTCCTGAACCCTCGTCACAAGCCCGTCTCCTTGGGATTCCTGCATCTTCTCTCGACGCTTCTGCTCATAATCCGAATCTGCGAGAGGTGCGCCGAAAGGCCCCTCAGCGCCATTCATAGGAAACCCCTGCGCAGGAACTGGTCCCATCATGAACACCGACACTAACTACAATCATTACGAGAGAGAGAGAGAGAGAGAGAGACAGAGAGAGCGAGAGAGAGAGAGAGAGAAGACCCTCAAATCCGACTGCCTTGGAGAAGTCCACACGGGGGGTCTCGGATACTGAGGGCCCCCCCCCCCCCACCCACCCGACAAATGAAACATACCCAAACATACTCAGACATAGTCATATGATACTGGAGGAAAATCCCAAACACCATATATGTATGTATATATGTATATATGGGGGTATGAGGCTATAGGGCCATGGAACTATAGGGCTATAGGGCCATAGGTCTATAGGGCTGCAGGGCCATAGAGCAGTGGGGCTGTAGGGCTATAGAGCTATGGGGCTATCGAGCCATAGGGCTATCAATCTATAGAGCCATGGGGCAATACAACTGTAGGGCCATAGGGCTGTACGGCAATGGGGATATAGGGCTATGAGGCTAGAGGGCTGTAGGCATATAAAGCTATCGGGCTATAGGGCTAGAGGGGTATGGGGCTTTGGGGCTATGGGGCTATAGGGTTATATGGCTATGGGGCTATAGGGCTATATGGCTATAGGACTACAGGGCTATACGACTATAGGGTTATTGGGCTATTTGGCAGACGGGCTATAGGGCTATGGGGCTTTAGGGGTATAGGGCTATAGAGCTATAGGGCTATCGGGCTATCGGGTTATAGGACTACAGGGCTCTAGGGCTATAAGGCTACAGGGCTATAGAGCTATACGGATACATGGTTCTAAAACACCCAGGCGGGCCGAGGACATCGGTGGCAAACCTCACCTAACCATATGAACCCGCTAGGACGCCTACAGAGGCAAGTTCTGCTTGGGGAACGTAGGCGAAACATCGTCCCCATAGTAGTGTTTGACCATGTTTGAAGATTCCTCCTGTAGAGGGAAGGGTCCTGCCCCCCCATGGCGCAGGGGAAGGGGCGGCTTGCGCGCTCGCGGCGCCTCGCCTGCCTCGGCTGCCTCCCCGATGCTCGCTCGATCCTCCAGCGAAGACCCCCAGCGCGCGGCGGGGGCGCGCGCGCGGAACGGTCCGACGAGGGCGAAGGGATCTTTGCGATGATCTCGTCCAAAATGTCCCTGATGCCTCGGCGCGGCCGCCCAACGACGACGGCGGCGGGCCAGCGACGGCGCCCATGACCACGACGACGGCGCACCCGAACACGACGACGGCCACTTCAGCGCCGACCGCGCCCACGAGGGAGAACGACCGCGACCACGGTCAAGACCACGACGGCGACGCCGGCAGCGACGGCGACCACCACCACGACCACGACGGCGAGGCCGCCCTGCGGGACGCTCGGCCGCGCTGGCCCGTCGCGCGTGGTGGGCGCTGCAACCAGCCTGCCGTCGGAGGCGGGCGACGCCCCGCCGTGCGGCGCCCTGTGCGCGGGGGAATCACCTAGCTCGCAGGGCGGCGCGGGATTGGCAGAAGGGGCCTCCTCCTGGCGCGACAGGTGGCCAGGCCCACACCTGGCGCGGGCGGTGCGCTCGCAACCCACGCTGGGCATCGTGCGCGACGGCGACGTCGCAGGCGGTGGCCCAGGCGACGTGCGTCTCCAGTGCCCAGTTGGTGCGGACTGGGCGGTGGGGCGACTCACCCGTGTTCGCTCGGTCCTGTCTGGGGGGCAAGCCTGCCGCTCGCACGGGCTCCAGATGCCCACGTTGCCGGATGCGCAGTGCTGGGGCGCAGAAGTGGAGACAGCCGCGCGCACACAGGCGGCAATATGGCGCTCATTCGCCAAACCAGATGGCGCAGGATCGACGTCGCGAGATGGGCCGCGGTAGGCCTTCTCCTGCGCTCCTCCTTCGGATACTTCTACTGTTCCGATTCCTGCTTCCGCTTCGCCTCCTGGTCCTGCTGCTGTTCCTTCTCCTCCATTTCCTTTTTCCCGATCCGCCTCTTGCTCCAGCTCCTGCTCCCGCTCGTCCTCTTCTCCTGGTCCTCAGGTGCCTGCCCCTGCCTCCGCTCGTGCTGCCGCTGCTGCTGTTGCTGCTGCTGCTGCTGCTCCTCCCCCTCCTCCTCCCCCTCCTCCTCCTCCTCCTTCCTCTACCCT
The DNA here is from genome assembly GCA_963575745.1 of Prorocentrum cordatum. Lineage (NCBI taxonomy): Eukaryota > Dinophyceae > Prorocentrales > Prorocentraceae > Prorocentrum > Prorocentrum cordatum. Next base: position 40,358 of record CAUYUJ010016105.1, read on the forward strand.
CCTCCTCCTACTCCTCCTCCTCCTCCTCCCTCCTCCTCCTCCTGTTCATGCTCCCTGTTTCTGTTCCTGCTTCCTGCTCCTGCACTCCAGGTCCTGCTCATGGTCCTGTTCCTGCTCCTTGCTCTGCAGACTGTTCCTGCTCCTGCTCCTCCTCCCTCCTCCTCTCCTTCCTCCATAATCCATCCTTATACCTCCTCCTCCCTCCTCCTCCTCCTCCCCCTCCTACTCCCCTCCTCGTCCTCTTCCTCATCCTCATCCTCCCTCATCCTCCTCTCTCCTCCTCCTCCAGACTCCCTTCGCCCCCTCCTCATCCTCCTTCCTCCCACCTCCTCTCCTCCTCTTCCTCCTCACTTTTCTTTTTTTTGTTTTCCTCCTCCTCCCTCACTCCTCCTCACTCCTCCCTAGCTCCCCCCACCCATCCACCTCCTCCCCTCTCATCACTCCTCCTCCTCTACCTCATACCTCCTCTCCTGTCCTTACATCCTCCGCCTCCGCCTTCTCCTCCTACCCTCCATCATCATCCACTCATCCTCCTTCTTCCTCCTCATGCCTTCCGCCCTCCTCCTTCCTCCTCACCATTTCACCTTCCCCTCCCCCTCCCCCTCCCCCTCCCGAGCCCGCGGCCCCAGCGCCCGCCTCACTTTGTAATGGGTGTCCACTATAGGGCCAGGCGCGCGAAGCAAGTCCACAGCGCGCGCTAAGGGAGCCGTGCAAAAGAAGTCTGTAAACGAACGAAGGGGGGCAATCGCATTTTGTCGCCCCTCGGTACGGCTTTGCGTAGGCGGCGCGCCGAGGGACAGGACAGGGCCCCCTCCCCAAAAAGTAAAACACAAAGCGGAAACATTTGCATCGCACGTCTGGGAAGACGACCTATTGGAGGAAGACGGAGGAGGAAGGAACCGGAAGAGGGAAAGGACGGGCGCGCGGCGCAGGGGCGCGCGCCACCCGACCCCCCCTGGGGCGCGCGCGTGCGCCCGCCCGGAGCAAGGAACGGGGAGGTGGGGGAACTGAACCACAAAACTATGCACCAGGACAGGCGCGCTCACCTTGCCTGTGCTTGTTCCAGGTAGCGGCCTGGCCCTGGCCAGGAATCAGCCCGGCGAGGCAGCCTGGGCGGGCCGCTCCCCGCGGCTTCAGGCCAGCCCGGCTGCTCGGCGGCGCTGCAGCGCCAATTGAGCTTGCACGGCGCCGCTGATGGCCTTGTAGGCCCGCGTCAGCTCGCCGAGCTGCTGGTCTGCCGGCAGCGTACGCACCTGCCGCAGGAGCCACTGCCTGGCCTCACCGCCGAGGCGCCCCGGGGCTTCCACCAAGAATGGCGTCAATCTGTCCCCCGGGTACCTGGCGTGTTTCTGGCGCTCGTCTCTCCTGGCGGCCTCGCGAAGCCGGCGCGCCGCCGCGTGCACCACGTCCTCGGCTGCAAGGTTGCGGACCGAGTCATCGATCCAGGGGCGGCTAGCCCCGTCGTCGCACTCGACATCCACGACCGCGCGCTCGAGGAGGTCCGCGTCTGGCGGTTCCGCTGGCCGCCGGCTGTGGGTCCGGTCCCAAGCCGGCACCCGTTGCTCCGTCACCCGCTGTTGGTGCAGCCAGCGGCGAAGCAGGCCAGCCACCGCGCTCTCGAGGCTGCTGCGGCGGCGTTCCACGCCGCCGCCCAGGGCGCAGGTGGCCGCGTGCGTGCCTTATTGTTCGTCCAGCGGCCGGCCGCAGGGCGCGCCACGGGCTATGCCCCCCGCCCCACTCCACCCTACTCCCTCCTCCCCTTTCCTCCTGCCTCCCCTTCCTTTTCCTCCCTCCTCCCTCATGCCTCTTCCCTCCCTCCTCCCTCCTCTCTCATCCACCTCCTCCTGCTCCCGCCTCCCTCCTCCCTCCTCCCTCCCTCTTGCCTCCTGCCTCCTGCTTCTGGCCTCCCTCCCCTCCCTCCTCGCTTCCCCCACCACCCCCTCCCCACTCTCCATCTGCCAACCTCCACCACCGCTACGCCAATGCAAGTCCCGGCTTTGCCCCAAACAATTTCTAGGTTTGACTTTCATTTTCCTAGTTTGGCTGGAACATGTCCAGGTCTTCTGCTCCAGAATTTCCCGCCTTGCCCACCCCCCCGATGTTCCATTTGTTCGTGGGATGTTTCCAAGTTTGCCCCGTCCAACACGAAACAGCATGTCGAGCCCTCGGCCCTAAGAAGCCCCCAGGAGGCGCCAAGAGGCCGCTTCGAAGCCCCAGGAGGCCCACAAAAGGCCCTCACGAGGCCCCCAAGAAGCTCCCAAGCGGCTCCCAGAAGCCCCGAGAGGCTCCCAAATGCTCCCAAGGGAGCTCCAAGAAACCCAAAAGAGGCTCCAACAGAAACCCAAGAGGCCCAAGAAACCCCCAACGAGGACCCCAAACGGCCCCCAGAAGCCCAAACGCCAGCGAAGGCACCATACGGGCCGGTGGAATGAGCGAAGCGCTCGCGTAACAGAAACAGGTGCTTAGAACATGGACCCGATGTGCCAACAAAACAAGACAGCCTCAGCCAGAAATGCTCCAAGGGCATTTCGCTCAACGGGCGAAGAACGGTATAACGTAACCTTGTTCGCCGTCAGGGACACCTCCCCCAGGCGCCCCCGACAGCGGAAAAACTTATTTTATACCGTTCTTCGCCCGTTCATTGGGCGCCCGAGTTATCCGCGGTAACTCGGGTCCGGGGTAACTCGGGCTTGGATTCCCGACGAGCGAACCCGAGTTATCCCTGACCCGAGTTACCCCTGATGATTCGGGGCTCTGGACGCCCGAGTTATCCGGGGTAACTCGGGTCCGGGGTAACTCAGGCTTGGATTCCCGACAAACGAACCCGAGTTATCCCTGACCCGAGTTACCCCTGATGATTCGGGGCTCTGGACGCCCGAGTTATCCGGGGTAACTCGGGTCGGGGTAGTCGGGTTAGATCCCGAAAAAAAAACAAACGAACCCGAGTTATCCCTGACCGAGTTACCCCTGATGATCGGGGCTTCTGAGTTCAGTTGGTGGGGGAGGCGGGGAGGGGGGGGAAGGCGGGTAGGGGGGAGGGGGTGAGGGGGGAGGGGGGAGGGAGGGAGGGGGAGGGGGGAAGGGGGAGGGGGGAGGAGGGAGGAGGGAGGAGGGAGAGAGGGAGGAGAGGAGGGAGGAGGGAGGAGGGAGGAGGGAGGAGGGCACGCCTCGCCCTCTGCCTGGGATCTCGACCGTGCCCGCCGGCCGCCCGAGAGCGGCGCCGATGCCGGCTTTCGCGGAGCAGTGGATGGCCTCGGTGCACTCGATGCCGATCTCCGCCCGCGGGGGGGAGAGGGGCCCACGACCACGGCGGGCCCGTACCCCCTGCGAGATGCTTCAGAAATCGTGGGCTCCGCAATCCGTACTCTCAGAACTGGAGTAATAAAAACCCCACAGTTCTATTCAAAATCTTAAGATTTGCAATGAAACGTTGAGAATCATCGAGGCGCTGGCCGAAAACTTGGGTTTTCTTAAGCATCGCCTAAGGTGTACTCCGCGTCCGGGCTTCGGAGGCAGGGGAGGGAGGGCAGCGAGGGAAGGGGCGAGGGCAGGCGCCGCCCAGACTCAGGGCGTCCTTCCGGGAAGGGGTCCCCCGCGCGTGGCCACGGGCCTGGGCCAGGGCTCCTGCACCCGCACTGCGCTCTCAGGAAAAAGGAGGATGGGCGAGCAACGACATATGTACATGTACGCCCTCCGCGGTCTTGCCTGCACGAACGTCCGCGTTGACACGCACTCCAGGGGAAGCTAACCGCGTACGTGTACATATGCTGCTGGCCTCTGAGAGGAAGACAACGGACTCGCAGGTGTCCTCACCTCGTCCTTGAAGCCTCAACTGTTATCACACCCGGGGCGGCCAAGAGGGGGGCGTCCAAGAGAGGGGGGGGGGGGCGCAAAACATGGCCGGCGGCAAGTGCGCGGCCCAGGGGGGGGGCCAGGGACGTGATGAGATAAGAAGAGACGCCATTACGTCTGGAGAAATATCATGGCCCCCGCCATGATACCCCCCTTCCTAGTCATCACCCCCGTCTTTGCCGCCCCCGAGCACTCTGCTTTTTCTTTGCAGGAAGAAATCCGGAAACAAACGATGACGTAAACAGGAAAGCTCGGAGGTCCGCGCCGATTCCTCGGATCGGTGCTGGAACCCCCCCGGCGGCGACGATAGGGGCGAATAGCCCAGGGGCGGGCATTACACGTAATTATTCGCCCAGGAGCCTCGCCGAAGACATGGGTCATCAGCGCCCCTGGATATATGTATTGCTCCCCCCTGGGATGTTTGCCTCTATCGTCGCCTCCGACCCCCTCCCTGGCGCGTGGAGCGCGCCAGGGGCGGCGCTGGACGCGCCGCCAGGGGGCTCCAGCGCCGATCCGAGGAATCCGCGCGGACCTCCGATGTTTGTCATGGTTCTGCCATTGCCTGTTCCCCGACCGCAGGAGGGAGGGGAGGGAGGAAGGAACAAGCGCCGAACCGAGGAACCCGCGCGGACCTCAGGGCTTCTAGGATGCTGTCATTGCTTCTTCCCCGACTGCAGGAGGAAGGGAGACAGGGAGGGAGCGAGTATGGGGACGAGGGAACGATTGGTGACGGAGGAGGGGAGGAAGGAGGAGAGGAAGGGAGGAGGAGAGGGAGCAAGGGAGGAAGGGCTGGAGGGAGGCAGGGAGCGACGTGGGGATGGAGGGAGGGAGGCGGGGAGGAGCAACGAGCACGGGGGTGAGCGGGCGAGTGGCGAGCGTCCGTGCGGCGCCCTCGGGCACGGGCCCCCCCGCGCAGCCGGCGGGCCGCGCCAGAGGAACGCTGCCGTGCGCACCGGAGGTGCCATCGGCCAGGCTGGAGGAGGGATGATAGGCTTGTTTTCCACCACCACCACCACCATAAGTTGGAGGGAAGGGGGTCCTCCTCCTCCTCCTCCTCCTCCTCCTCCTCCTCCTCCTCCTCCTCCTCTTCTTCGTCCTCTCTCTCCTCGTCCTCCTCCTTCCCCCCTCCAACTTATGGTGGTGGTGGTGGCAAACACGCCCACCAAGGGAGTGAGGGTGGGGGGTTGCTACAGGAGCTCTCCTGGCCCAGGGAGCCCCCAGCTTTTTTCGTGCGACTCCGGCGGCCGTGTGGGCCTCCTCAGACCGGGGTGCTCCGGAGGCCGTGTGGGCCTCCTCAGAGATCCTGGGGGCGCCTTGGGCCAGGGGGGCTTCTGGCAGCATTCGGCCTGAGAGGGGGAGGCGGGGTGAGGAAGAGAGAGAGGATGAGGAGGCCAGGGGGAGGAGGAGGGGGAGGAGGAGGAGGAGGAGGAGGAGGAGGAGGAGGAGGAGGAGGAGTCATAGAGGAGCACACCGGCGATCGGAGCCCCTTGCGACACCTGCCTGCAACGCTCCCTCCCCCCACCCACTGCCGGGGCGATGCGCCCCCCCCGCTGCGGTCGCCAGCGCGCGGCCGCTCGGCGGGCGGAGGCGCCGTGTCCTCGATCTCGCTGGCGACGCGGTCCGGGTCCGCGTGGGGCAGGTCGATCTTGTTGAGGACCTCGTCGCCGAGGGAGGGGGCGCCGGGAGGGGGCCCGCCCGAGGGAGCGCTGCCCGCCCTCGCTCTGGGCTCGCTCCTCCCTGCTCCTCGCCCGTTCCCCTCCCATTCCCCCATTCCCCCCTTCCCCCTCCCCTGGCCCCTGGCCCATGGCCCCCTCCCCCTCCCCATTCTCCCCTCCCCGCTCCCCCTCCCCCCCTCCCTTGGCCTTAGGTCGGGCCCGTCCCCCTACAGGCGGATCTTGGGCGAAAAATCTAGGAATAGTCAAACAAATACTCTAGAATGCCAGGAAACTACCAAAAGAATCGTCCCTGGACTATGTTTTGACTATTTTCGAATATCCCTCCTGTCGAGGGACAGGCCCGACTTAACCCTGGCCGCTGGCCCCTGGACCATTCCCTCCCTCCGCCCCCTTTTCCGTGTCCGGCGTGACTCCATCGCGCGCGCGGGCTGCCGGCTGCTCCAAGAAGGGCCTGCGGTCTTCAGCACAACTGGGCGGCGAGCGAGGGGGGGAGATGAGAAGGAGAAGGCCTCTTCAGAAGGCGGCGGGACTTCTCAGCAGTCCTCGCGCCTCTGAGGTTTCTTCTGTCTTCGGGGAGGGCCCAGAAAACTCCTCAAAAGCTGGGGGTACTCCGAACCTTCTGAGAGGCTTTTTCCTTCTCTCTCCTCCCCTCGCTCGCCGCCGACTTCCGTGTCCGTTTTGGCGCGAGCGCGCGCGGACTGCCAGCTGCTCCACGAAGCACCTGCGGTCTCCAGCACCCTTTACCTTCAGTGCTTGCTTCACAGCACGACCGATGGCGCCGCCTGCGCGGTCTCGAGCAGACCAGTGCCCTTGCCAGTGGTGCTGCAAGTCCTGCGTCGGGCCTTCAGGTGCCAGCGGGGGCAACCAGTCGTAGGTCGGGCATGTTATTCTACAGGCGGATATTGAACGAAAACTGATAGTTAGTGAAAAACATGTCAAAATAGGCAAAAGATAATAGCGCAATCGTCTCCAAACCATGTTTTACTATTTTGGAAATTTTTCCTGTAGAAGGATATGCCCGACTAAAGAAACCAGTCGTCGGCGAGTGCGAAGTGCAACCAGGCAAACTTCTGGTCTTTAAGGCCTAATTACCAACAGCCAGCGGCACCAGCAGTCTCGAAGCAGCCGTTCGTGCTCGCCTGCGCCAACTCCACCAGGGACGAGGCCAACGCCCAATCCCTGCTCGCAGCCAGCCACCGCCGACGAGAAGGATCGACAGCGACTGCGAGAGCTGGGAGATCTCGTTAAGATAAAACGAACGACGAGGAGAAATCCGGGTGAGGGTACCACCTCCTTCCGGCAGCCCGCGCTTCCTCCTCCCGTTGCGTTGCTGCTCCGCCCCGCCGCCCGCGGGCGCCTGGGGTGCCTCGCCCGCCGCCTCCTGCCCCACTTCGCCCGGCCCCCTGGCCACCTGCCGCGCCCCGGGCCGCCGCAGCACTCCTGCCGCTGCCTGTGCCACCGTTCCCGCCTCCGCGTGGCTCAGTGCTGCGCCGACTCCTCGACGCGCCACGGTGCATCTGCCGCTCGTGGCGTCCCACTGCGCCCGCCTGCCGGCTCCAGCTGCTGGCGGCCCTCCTCCCGCCGCCCTTGCCGCCGCGGTTCGCCGCGGCCGCCCACTGTGCTCTGGCCCTTTGCGCTTGGTTGCTGTTGCCCCCCCCCCCCCCGGCTGCTCATCGTCGAACTCTTCAGCGTCTGAGCGCCCCATCTTCCTCTGGCCGCCCTCCCCCCGCCCCTCTCTGCCCGCCGGCCAATTCGCTAGTCCCACCAGCCCTCTGGGCGTCGGGCGTCGGTGGTTCGGGGAGTTTCCTCTTCCACCCCTCCTTCTTCCCCTTCGGGGAAGGGTTTACCCCTCCCCCTACCCCCCCTCCTCCTCCCCTGGACCTGGACAGGGGGTCTCGCGAGTCGTCGGAGCGTCCAAAACGGCCTCGGCGAGGAAGCCAAAATCATTTTTTGTACTAGGGCATTGGCCCCACTTTGGCCTCCTGAGGGGGGGACTGTAATTAGTACCCCCCCTCCTGTGATAGATCTCACCCAAGATGGCCCAAAGATGGCACCCAAGGCCCCCAAGGGTGCCCCCAGAGGGCCCCAAGAGGTGGCCAGGAAGCCCCAAGAGGCCCCCAGGATGCACCCAGGATGCCCCCAAGAGGCTCCCAAGAGACCTCCAAGAGACCTCCACGAGGCCCCAAGAGGCCCCCCAGAGGCCCCCAGACGCTCCAAGAGGCTTCGGCGACAATGCCAAAATCGCTGATGTTACTAAGGTTTTGGCCACATGTTGGCCTCCTGGGGGGGGCACTGCTTCAGATGACTCCAAGAGCGCCTGCGAGAGCCAAACATGACCTCCAAGATGGCTCAAGATATCCCAAGATGCCTCAAGATGGCGCCCACGATGCTCCAAGAGGCCCCAAGACCGCTCAAAGACGGCTCCAAGTGGCCAAAGAGCTCGGCCCCGAAGAGGCCAAAATTCTTTTAAAACCTTAGGACAGTCAATGCTTTTGGCTGGCTCGCCGAGGCCTCAAGATGGCCTCTTGGCCAGCGGAGCCACCGCCGCGAGGGCCCGGCGCCGCAGCGGCGGCGCGGGCGGCAAGCCCAGCTCGGCGTGAGCTCGCACTGCTGGCAACCTCAGGAGAGGCTGCTTCGGCCCACGGGCCGCGTCTGCGACCCATGGGTCTGGCAGCGTCCATGGATCTGGCCGCACGGTGGTACGGTCGCGTATTTAGACGAGCGCGTTCCACTAATGGCAGAGTAACGACTCGCAAATGGCCTGGATCCCCCGCAAGGGAGTTATGATACATTACGGCAGAGCAGACAAGTGTTTTTTTTCTGACGTTTGCGAGTAGTGGAACGCGCTCGGCGAGTATTTCTACTCCACCAGGAGCTCACAAGAAAATTGTGGGCCACGAACAGACCCAGGATCACTGGCCAGGCCGCGCCTCCCACAAGCACCAACAGGCTCTTTGTCAGCCACCTCGAGAGATGGGCACGGACTCGACCCCAAAGGGCTTGAGCCAAAATGGCTACGGACGCTCGTGGGGACAAGGGAAGAGCGGGCTCCCCGCTCTTGATGCTCGCGCACCGCGCCCTCGCGCGTCGAGAGGGCTCCGTGAAGCAGGGGCGAAAGGGCCCCGACGAGAACGGGGCCCTCGACCCGCACCTCGCGCATCGCGCGATCCCCCGCCAGGCGCGGCGCCCCCGTGCCCTCGCGCCGCCACCCGCTGGAGAGGGGGGCACCTCTCGGCCCGCCTCCTCCTCCTCCTCCTCCTCCTCCTCCTCCTCCTCCTCCTCCTCCTCCTCCTCCTCCTCCCCCTCCTCCTCCTCCTCCTCCTCCTCCTCCTCCTCCTCCTCATCCTCCTCCTCCTCCTCCCCCTCCTCCTCCTCCTCCTTCTCCTCCTCCTCCTCCTCCTCCGCCGCCCGCCACCTCTGCCGGCGGCGCGGCACACCACGCCGCCGTGCAGTGAGCTGGGCCCCGAAGGCCCCGCGAGGAACAAACAGAATGAAGACTGCAGGGGCAACTCGGGGATGGACGGACCTCCCTTTGGTAAAACGTGGTTTAGCGAAAACGACCTGAGGCCCAAACCTGGCGGGCGCAAGCCTGGAAAATAACGGCCGCGGCGCCCTCTCGAGAACCGAAAACGGACAATTCACTAATCGACGTGTCACTGTTGGGGGTTTTGTCCACCCCCGAGCAATCAGGACGATGGAATGCGTAGACCAGGGGAAAACTGAGCCGGCAGGGGGGCGAAGTCCAGGAAGCGGAAGAGGAGGAGGAGGGCGGAGGAGGGGGGGGGAGGAGGAGGGGGGGCGGAGGAGGAGGAGGAGGAGGAGGAGGAGGAGGAGGAGGAGGAGGAGGAGGAGGAGGAGGAGGAGGAGGAGGAGGAGGAGGAGGAGGAGGAGGAGGAGGAGGAGGAGGAGGAGGGGGGGGAGGAGGAGGAGGCGGGAGGAGGAGGAGGAGGGAGGAGGAGAAGGAGGAGGAGGAGGGGAGGAGGGGGAGGGGGGGAGGAGGAGGCTAGGCCCGCAACGGGCAGGATCTCGAGGTCGTTCTCCATCGCCAGCGTCACGTTGGCCAGCGTCTGGGCCTCCGTCGCTCCCAGGAGGCGAGGCCAGGGCTCTCGCTCCCCATGGGGCGGAGGGAGGGAGGCTCGGCCTTCCACGTCCTCCTCCTCTTTCTCCTCCTCCTCCTCCTCCTCCTGATGTTCCTCCTCCTCCTCCATCTCGTCCTCCTCCTCCTCCTCCTCCTCCTCCTCCTCCTGTTCCTCCTCCTCCTGTTCCTCCTCCTCCTGTTCCTCGTCCTCGTCCTCGTCCTCCTCCTCTTCTTTGTGGCTTCACGGCCGTTCTTGCACGGCCGTGGTTTTAGCCTGCGTCGTTCTCTCACGGTGCCAGGGCCCCGCAAGGGGGCCCCAGGAGGCCGAACCGATCCGGAAACCTTGCGTCATGATGTTCGAAAGACGCTAGGAAGTCTGGGAGGCGTGTAGATGTTGCGAACACGCTGAAGGCGTGCCTCTGCCCGTTTTGAAGACAAACGCCTCTTACTCGTTCGGGGTGCCGAATATGTGATAGTGTCTGGTCCAGGACCAGCTCCTGGCCATCTGCCTCTTGCCTTTCCGTTCCCACTGCGTTCACACAGCTCTTGCAGAGATCACCCTGCCGCCTGCCCGACGTCGGGAATACAAAACAACGTTATTAAGAAGACTGCTCCAATCCCCAACACGCCGCTGGATCCGAATTAGCGCTGTGGTCCAGTCAAGACCGACCAGGGAGCCTCCCCGGGGCCCCACGAAAGACCCAAAGATGCAAATAACATAGATATCCTCGACATCTGGCTCCGAAGTCGCCATTCTCGACGATGACTACGGCCTACGGCGACGTCGACACGAGCCCGCTCAAAATCAGCCCTTGGTGGACATACTTCTGGTGGGTTTCTCTGCCTGCGTGCAGCCGTGGCGACGGGATCCACCATAGACGCCTAGAGGACATCCGAAATGACGGCGACGGGTGCCGAATGACTAGGACGAGAATGCGGTAATGACGCGATTGGCTCAGAACACGTTCCAAAACATTGAAGGGGCCCTGGGGCACACAAATAAATACACACAAATCAAAATATCCCCCATATGTTTCCATATTTTCTGGGTTTTTGTCTTTCCCCCAATTCCCACGTTTTCCCATATTTTCTGGGGAATCGACGATTACTTGTGTCTGTGTGTTTTTTTCCTCCTGCAACATCCAGAAGGTGTGGCGGCCCTCGCTTCCGGAGCCCACCCAGAGCAGCAGGCAATCTGGCAGATCGGGGAAACACGTGACGTGTGGGACGGCATGCGACATCTCATCATTCGGGTCGGGCGAAAGGGGGGGATAGCAAAGGGGGGGGTTGAGAATCAGCTCACGTAGCTGATTTTCCCGGCGCCTCCCGGCGCCGGAGGCGGCCATGTATCGAGGAATGGGCCCCTCGGTGAGGCCGAAACCAGCTGCATGCAGCAAATCTCGTAACCCCCCCTTTCCCAATCCCCCCCTTTCGCCCGGCCCGAATCATGACGTGCTGCTCCACTGGATACCACATCTTGGACCCCACAAACAAAACAAACAGCTTCGGAAGTTTGCGCGGATGCTTCGCATTGGCGCAACGCTGGGGGGCACCGCCAAGGGGAGTCAACGCCAGCCCGACAAGAATTCCCTGGACCTCTAGAAAGACATGTTGCCCGAACGCTCTCCTTTGACTTTTTGTTAGGCGCGTGGGCACCTCACCTCGACCCCTTCCCTGGGAGAGTGTTGTTCCATCCCGAACTGTCTCTTGACGGCCCTCAACGCCCGAATCTGGCCCCCATGCGCCAAACATTGCGACAATCGGCCGCCTCGATTTTTGTCGGTCGATCGGTCGATGCCGTCGGCTGCCGTCGTGGCGTCGTGTCGTTGGTGTTTGCGTCGGTCGTCGTCGCCGCCACTGCTGCAGAGCAAGCGCTTCGAGCCCTCTGAGCACCGCCGCCCTTCGAGGAGGCCAGAAGAAGAAAAAAACGCTCTACACACAAACTGTTGGCGCTCCGCGGGATCTCTTGGATTTGCGCTGAGCCCCCTTCCCTGGCGCGCTCCGCCGGGGAGGACCCAGCGCAGATCAAAGAAACCAGCGCGGGGCAGCAAAAGTTAATGTTAATGGTGTTTTCCCCAATCAGTGCTTGCACTGAAGGGGTCCTAGCGAAAATTGAAAAATTTGACGAACATTTCCCGCCGATTTTGGTAGCTGGCTGGGTTCCCGGGTTCCCGGTTCCGGGTTCCCGGGTTCTGTGCCGATTTCGGTGGGTTCCGGGTTCCCGGGTTCCTGGTCGATCTCCTTATCGATCTCTTGATCGATGCAATATCCAACCATCCACTGATCTGGGTTTTTCTCTGGTGTTATGGTGTTGTTTTTCTTTGGTGAGCACCGCCGCCCTTCGAAGGGCGGGGTGGGTTCGGCGCTGCGCTTTCTTGAGGGAGGAGGTGCGAGGCGGGGATTTATCAATATCCACCGCCTGGGAACCGACGTCCTGGTGCCCAAGCGGGCGGTGGATATGGATACATTTCGGCCCCCGGGGGCCCGAACATGTCCAGATCCACCGCCTGCCGACGCTCCGAAAACTGAAGCTCCAGGCGGCGGCCAGGTATAATCCCCGCCTCGGAGGAGGCCTCCAAGGGGGGGCGGGGCCCTCGTGACCACGGCCGGTTGTGTTCGGGGCGCCGGATGCCTGGCCTGCGCCGTGTCTTGCCCCTTGAGAGAAGGGGTCCCGCAGGAGAGCCCAGAATCAAATCGATGAGTTGGATCGGCGATCGAAATACATCTCACATCGAATCGGCGGAACTCGGCAGCCAGGTCGGGGAAACATCGAATCGGCGGAACTCGGCAGGCCAGCAGGCATCCGCTGAGCAGCCGGGTACCCCACGTCGGCATCCGAAGGCGCATCGCACCGGCATCGGACGCCATCGCGCTCGAAGCGAATCGCATCGGAGGAACCGCAACGAGGCCCGGCCTCCCGAGGCGCGGGTGCCCCCGGGGGCCGCGCCCCCGTGGCCCGGGGGGCGGCCTCCACGCCCTGCGAGGCGTCCACGACCAGCAGGGCCCCCTCGCAGGCCGCCAGGGAGCGGCTCACCTGGCCGGGGGCCGCCGCCGCCGCCGCCGCCGCTCGCGCCTCCACGAGAGGAGGAGGAGGAGGAGGAGGAGGAGGAGGAGGATGAGGAGGAGGGATGAGGATGAGGATGAGGATGAGGAGGAGGAGGAGGAGGAGGAGGAGGAGGAGGAGGAGGAGGAGGAGGAGCCCGCGGTCGTAGCCTGGCGATCCATGGGCTGGGCGCGCGGTCGCCCGAGAGCGGCGTCCCTCCGCCGTCGTCGCCGCTGCTCGGCGGCGCGGGCCCTCGCGGCGGCCGCGGGCGCCGCTGGCGGCGGCCGTGGGCGCAGTGGCCGCGGTCTCTGCGGGCCGCCGCGCCCTCGCCGGGCTGCTGCTCAGACGGCGGCTGCCTGCGCTGCCGCTGCTGCCTCCGCCGCCGCCCGTCGCCTGCGCTCCCCGAGGGGGCGCCTCCCTCGTCCCTGCAGGGCTCCCCGGGGGGGGAGGGTCCAGTGTTCCGCGGGCGAGGAACATTGGAACATATGACCTCGTCCGCCGTCGGGGACGCCTGCCCCCGGGGCGGCTGGAAACTTCAGACCCAACTGCGTGGCAACGTAGGGGTGCAAACTTTGCAGCCGCCTGGGGCGCAGGCGTCCCCGACGGCGGACACGCTCATTTTACACCGTTCTGCGCCCCCTGAAGTGTGGGCCCCAGGAGATTCCCCGGACGCCGCCCTCGCTGGAGAGTACAAGCAGCCCGCGCCTCGGCAGCAATGTCCTCCCGTCCACCACTCCGCCGCCGCCGCCGCCGCCCGCGCCCGCCCCGCGTTGGAGGATTGAGAGGAAATTGGGCTGGTGATCGTGTTGGCGGTCTCAGAGATCAGCGCTGGCGCTGCGAGCCAGCACGAAGCGGCGCAACGGTCTCCTCCCCCCATCCCAGACCGCAAAACCCGATCAAGGTCAAGTCGGGCATGTCCTCCTACAGGCGGATTTTGGAAGACAGATAATCAAAACAAAAACAATGATCAAAAGAGCACGACAAATCGTCACCATGCTCATTTTTACTCTTCTTGAGTAGTCCTTTTGTAGAGGGACATGCCCGACTTCAGATCAGGGTCGCCCTTCCTGCGGACGACCTGCGCAAGAAACATTCCTGGAGGGGGTTCCGAACAGAGGCTCTCCGAGTGAGCCCGGACCTGCACCATAAAACCCTGGGAAATCAGGCGACAGCCGAGGAACTCCGACGAACATAACTCTGGATCCTCAGAAAAAAGCGGACCCCCCACCCGCGTACCAAACTTTGTCCAACGAAGCCGCTTCTGGGCAAGCCAGGCGTCTGGGTTGGTGTGCGTATGCGGTTGTCGGCGGCGAGCGAGGGGGGGAAGTGAGAAGGAGGAGGCCTTCTCAGGAGCTTCGGAAGTCCTCCGGCCTTCCGAGAAGTCTTCTGGGCCTTCCCCGACGACAGAACAAAAAACGTTGCAGAAGGCGCGAGGGCTTCTCAGCAGTCCCGCCGCCTTCTGAGACGGTCTTCTGAGGAGCGGCTTCGCTGAGGATCCAGAGTGGTGTTCGTCGGAGTTCCTCGGCTGTCGCCTGATCTTCCAAGGCTTTATGGTGCAGGTCCGGGCTCACTCGGAGAGCTGGGAGGCCTGGAAATGGGCACCAACACCAAGACAGAGGGCTGCCTCCACAGGGGGGAGGTGATCCTAGATTTCGGTGTTGGTGGTAGTATTTCGCCCACCTTGGAAGCCAGAATATTACCACCATCACCGAGATCGGGATCTTCTTCCCTCGGTGGAGGAACACCGCCGATCTCGGTGTTGGTGTCAACCTCTAGGCCTGCGAAGAGCCTCTGGAGCTGGCCCGCGAGCCCCGCTGGAGTGCGCGTGCGGCTGGGAGCCGGCCGCACGACACGAGCCCGGCGCTGGCCACCGGCGGCACGCGGCGGCGCGAGGCGGGCAATCCGCGCAGTCCGAGCAATCCGCGCGGACCTCAGAGTTTTGTTTGATGTTTATGTCATTGCTCGTTCCCCTAATATCGGGGATGGAAAAAAACCCTATTAGTAAAATGTGGTTTAGTGAAAACGACCTAAGGCCCAAACCTGGCGGGCGCAAGCCTGGAAAATAACGGCCACGGCGCCCTCTCGAGAACTGAAAACGGACAATTCACTAATCGACGTGTCACTGTTGGGGGTTCTGTCCACCCCCGACAATAGAACACCCGTAATACGTGGTCAAATATCCAGCTGGAGATCCGCAAGTTGTCACGCGCACTCCCCTCCGCCCACCATGACGGAAGCAACACATGGCGCGCAGCACAGGCAGTGGTCTTCATCCGATGAGGAAGGCCTCAAAGGGTGCAATAACCAGACGCCAGGTGCGCAACGCAGTCCGAATGCGTGCCAAGAACGCCATGTGCATCGCGCCCCGATGGCAAGCCATGTCTGGCGCGCCTGGTGCACCACTCGTGCCACGTGCCTCCGGACGTGCCGTGTGTGCCGCCCGTGCCAGAGCACGCAACAACACAAGTCTGGAAATGTACGTCGAGGCGCCCCGCGGGGCCCCATCAGAAGCCAGTGGGACATCGCGGCAGGAAGGTCGGCGTCGTGCATGCCTGTGTTCCCGCCGCAGCCACTTCACTCTGGGCTTAGGCAAAGATGGTGGGCCAGCGCGCAACAGAACCTGTGATCCCCAACCACTCCTCAGAAAAAAAACACGCAGAATAAAGATGGTGAGCCCGCGCATGATCCCACGTTTGCCGCACTGTGGACGTTGAATTGTCTTTCGGTAAAAAGGTGAGGGTGGACGGGAGCATGCGTCTGGGTCGACGGGCACTCGACACAATATAAACGTATGGCCATCTAGTTCCCCACGGGAACGCCATAAGCTGTCCCGCCGACCTACGCGCAGGTCCGCCGCCAGACCTTCAGGACGTAGTGGAGTGCCCTAAACCTCATGCAACAATTCTGAATAGTAGCGGGGTGAGTCGCGTGAGCCTTCGATACGTTCAACTTTTCCAACACGAGCCGACGATGTCTCAGGAGTCTCCCAAGAAGCGCTCAAGAAGGCGACACAGGAGGCCCTCGGGAGGCTCCAGGAGGTCTTAAGGAGGCCCACAAGAGCTTCCCAAACGAGAGATGCCCTGGACAACCCAGATTGGTATGCTCCTTTTTACATGTACACCTATACGACCACCCTTCGGGTGATAAGGAGGTTCGGGGGGGGAAACCAACGTCTCACTCGATCGGTCTCACTATCGATCTCCCTATCGATCTCACTATCGGTCCCGCTCGATCGATCTCACTCGATCGATCTCACCATCGATCTCACTCGATCTCACAATCGATATGACTATCGATCTCGCAATCGATCTCACTATCGATCTCACTATCGATCTCACAGTCGATCTCACACTCGGTCTCACTATCAATCTCAATATCACTATCACAATCGATCTCACAATCAACGTAATCACCATCATCATCATCATCGGGACACCATCATCGTCACCATCATCATCATCATCATCATCATCATCATCATCATCATCATCATCATCGGGACAGCATCATCATCATCACCGGAACACCACCATCATCATCATCTCATGACCATTATCATGAACAACACCATCAACACCATCATCATCAGCATCATCATTATCATCGAGACACCATCATCATCAGCAACCTCATCATCAACATCAACATCATCATCGGGACACCATCATCATCGGGACACCATCATCATCACCATGACCATCATCATCGGGACACCATCACCATCATCAACATCATCAGCATCACCATCATCGGGCCACCATCATCAACATCATCAGCATCACCTCATCATCAGCATCATCAACATCGAGACACCATCATCGTTACCATCATCAACATCATCGGGTCACCATCATCATCACCACCATCATCAACAACATCATCATCAGGTTCATCACAATCATCATCATCACCATCACCATCATCATCATCATCATCATCATCATCCTCGGGACACCGTCATCATCATCTTCATCATCATCATTTCACCATCAACCCCTCATCATCATCATCAGGATCATCAACATCATCATCATCATCATCATCATCATCATCGGGGCACCATCAACATCGTCATCAGCAACATCATCATCAACACCATCATCGGGGCTTCATCATCATCACCACCATCGCCATCATCATCATCATCATCATCATAATCATCATCATCAGCATCATCAACATCGTCAACATCGTCATCATCATCATCACCATCATCATCATCATCATCATCATCATCATCATCATCATCATCATCATCGGGACACCATCATCATCACCACCATCACCATCACCATCACCATCACCATCACCATCACCATCACCATCACCATCACCTCATCATCATCATCATCATCATCATCATCATCATCGACATCATCATCATCATCATCATCATCATCATCATCGACATCATCATCATCATCATCATCATCATCATCATCATCATCATCATCATCATCATCATCGGGAGACCGACGAGACACCGGCGGGACACTGGCGGGACACCGCGCACCACCGGCCCCCGGAAAGGAAACATTTGGTCCGGCCGCGCCTCAGCCAGAGGCGGGACACCGGCGGGACACCGCGCCCCACCGGCCCCCTGAAAGGAAACATTTGGTCCAGCCGTGCCTCAGCCGGAGGAGACTTTCTTCTCGCCCGCCAGCGCAGCTTCGCCTCGCCCGCACGCACGGCACGCACGAACACGAAACCGAAACCGATTTCCCGGTAGGGGGGCTCTCCGTTCCACTTCGATCTCACCCCCTCACCTCCGATGGCCTGTTCGGCTTGTCGGTGCACCGTGGCGCCAAGATAGCCTCATAGAGCTCGACGACAGCCCGGAAGAGCCCCGAAAACCAAAACACACCGCCCAAGACTGCCCCGAGAGGAGGCTCAAGACCGACTCCAGGGGAGTCCGATACACGGCAGCTCAAGAACGTTCTATAGCGCCAAAGCGGCCCCAGACGGGCGCCGACCCACCAGCCAACGGCGGGCCCTTTTAAAGGGCCGCGCGTGGCCAAAGGTCTGGCGGCATCTGCACGTGGCAGCTGTCTGAACAAGATGGTGCGGGGGGGGCCCCTGCCCTCCTGCTGGTCCGCGCTGCATGCTCGAGTTCTTCATGCCTGCGCTCTGATAACAGATAACACGCTGCCAACACGCCGCCTCGTCTGGCACGAGGGATACATACGGACACCGTGAGAACACACACGCCCGAACGGTTCTGCTCGCCGTCGCTCGTGTATTCCGCGGGGGGTCGACTGGAGCCCATTATGTGCACATATCGATGCCACCTTTATCATATGCTCCACGACTTAATCAGAAGCATATTCGCGCACAAACCTGAAGCACTGAGACAACACATGCCACTCAACGATGGTCTTTTGGAACCAATGTGTATATGCCGATACTGCAAGGCATGGTGCAATGGCAACCGGCCAGCTCTGTTTTGATGCCACCTTCCCTCTTCTCTCGACTGCGAGGTGCGCTGTTAGAAGACTGCGAGGTGCGATATGCGCAACAAAAAGACCTCGTACGAGAAATCAACGTGACCAGGCGTGTCGATAAGGTTGAGCACCTGTGCGGGAAGCTCGGGGGTGAGGGCACTGCCGAGAAGGAGTTCTTCTGACGGTCATGCGCGGAACGAATGGGGCCACAATATTCCTCTTCCCCCCATTCATCCCTCCCCCTGTCCCAAGGGCATGATCAGTCCATTGCAGCTCCAAGACTTGTGATCGGCGAAGCGGCGTGACCGAATCTCGACTCATTGAAACCAGCGACAACATATTATGGCAGCCTGCTAGGGGAGTCTGCAAAACCGACCCTACCGACGAGTCAAGCATGACGACGAAGGCCGCGCAGCCTTTACCCACACACAGCCCTGCTTAGACTAACCAGCGTCAATCCTGTCCCTATCTACCAATAATGTTGACACGTCCAAGGCGATGAGTCGTAAGAATGTGCCCTCAGATGCCGAAGGAATCCCCTTGATCGGCACCGATACGAGGTGATGCCAATCATACAATCACATATATGTTTCATCTGGGCTAGTTATCAACAAGCGAACTCTTACGGTACACTATACCCAATTCTGCCATCGGCGGCGCCTATCTCAATACAACTGGAAAAATGTCCCGACGTGCCACCAAACGGCGGATGCGTGTCGTGACGACTTGCGCTGAACGGTGGTTTCTGATACTGCGTGGATCGTTCAACCTTGAACGATCACAACTTCTCGATTGCATCAAGTCGTTCGATATCGCTCAATTCCTGACCACTGGCGGCGTTCAACCTTGAACGCCCGCGCTGGGGGGTCGCCGCCGCGTCGACACGACACGAACCTGCAGCTAGGACACAACCGTTCCAGCCGTCCTGGAACAGGCGTGCCTGATGCTGAGGCGGGGACCTGTCCATCACCACTGCCGGGCGGATCGCTCTTCGGGGGCCTCGGCACGCGGTGGATATGGACGTATTTGCTCCCCCCACGCGGGCCCGAATCTATCCGTGCCCACTGCCTTCCCCAGGCCCCCGAAGCTCGATTCCGCAGGCGGTGGCTATGGACAACTCTACGCCCCGGACGCGCCGCCTCGCTCCGCCCGTCCGCCCGCCAAGTCTCAAGGCAGACGAGTCACCGATGGCCGACAAGTGCCGAAAGAGCCTTCCGCCCCGACCTTCCCACGACGCGGAGGACGTGCGGGTGGTCAGAGGACGACGGAGACCATGAAGACGACGACGACGACGACGGCGAGAAGGACGACGATCGGCGGTGGCGACAGGCTAAGTGGGCTAAATGCAAAGGTTGGAGGCTTGGAAATGGGCACCAACACCAACACGGAGGTGTGCCTCCACCTGGGGAAGATGATCCCAGATTTTAGTGTTGGTGGTAATATTTCGGCCACCTAGGAAACCCGAATCTTACTACCATCACCGAGATCGGAATATTCTTCCCTCGGTGGAGGCACACCGCCGATATTGGTGTTGGTGTCAACCTCCAGGCCTGCGAAAAGGGACAGGAGACTCGCGCGGAATGCAGGGAAGGCCCAACGACCTCGAACAGCATCAGTCCGAGGAGCACGAGGTGGCGGAGGTGGCGACGGGCGAGCAGCGCCAGGCGGGCGGCTCGCCAGGCGAGCACCACGAGGGTGGCGGAGGCGAGGGGGCCCGCGGGGCAGCGCCGGGAGGGGCAACCATCACGTGGAAGGGGAGGTCACCCCGCAGGATCCCGCGAGCGCCTCTGGGGAACCCCAAGAGACGCACACATCAAGCCGTGCAGTGGGGAGGGCGACCCGCGAAAACGGCAAAGGACGGGCCGCAGAGGCAAGGACACAAGGGTACTCCGAGTTTCTTAATGAGCGTCGGGGGGGCGCCACCCCCGCCGACAGCCCCCCACATCAACCCCCGTCGCGGGCAGCCACCGCGCGCCGAAGGCTCTCCGACCCCCGTCGCAGCGCGACGACGAGGCGAGGTCGACCCCCGTCGGGGGGGTACCCCCCAAAGCTTATGAAGACACCCAGGGTACCCTGGATGAAGGCGCGCGTGCTTACCAGGCGCGTTGACTGTACATGAATGAAGGGGAACTGGGACACACAAATAAATACACACAAATAAACACATCCACCATATTTTCCCATATTTTCTGGGTTTTTGTCTTCCCCCCCACTTCCCATATTTTCCTATATTTTCTGGGAATCGCCGATTAATTGTGTCTGTGTGTTTTTTCCCCTCCTGAATGAAGAACGCTCGAAGACGCCCTCGGTCCCTGGGCAGCGGGAGCGGCCGGCGACCCTCCCCCCGGTGGCGACCCCCTGCCGCCTGCCCGGGCCTGGGGGGCCCGAGGCTCTCGCCCCCGCGTGCGCCCTCTTCGGCCCCGGGGGCGGCCCTCCCGCGGGGCACCCTGGCCGGGGGCGTCTGCCTGTCGAAGCGGGAGCTCTATAGAGGGGAACGGCTCAAAGGGGCCAAGCATGGAGCTGAGCCGTTCCCTCCCGAGCCTATCCTCTCCGACGTTGCTCGTGACTGCCGGGGGTTGCCACAAAGTGTCCCTGGCCCAGGGTGTCGGCTCGTCAGCTTCGCGTGTCCTCGTGGCCCATCTGGGGCCCTGTGGACCTCGCGAGGGGTTCTGGGGGCCAGCTGGGCTTCCCTGGAGATCCTGGGGGCACCTCGCAGAGAGGCCTGCTCGAATTCCTCGGATCGGCGGGCGCTTCGAAGGTCCTCGCGGAGTTCGCGGGTCGGCGCTGGTCGGGTCCCAGCGTCGACTCAAAAGAAGTCCGTGCGGACCTCCGACGGCGTACATGTCCGTGCCGCTTCGTGCCCCGTCGTCGCGGTCGCCTCGCCGTGCTGCTCATTGGTCAACGCCCTACCAATCTGCCTCGCAAGGCCGCTGGTTTGGCCACAACACCAACCTACCGAGCAGCGTTCATTATTTGCGCTTCACTGTCTAGCACGGCGGTGGCGATCCAGAGGCCGCAATTGGCCCCAGGCTCTCGCGCTTCAATTCACTTTGAGTTTAGTGCTATCCTCGGTTTCTGGCCGCTGCATATTCAGTTTAGACTTACATCTCCTCTAACCCAACCATCGCTTCCATGCTGCAATGTGCGACGCTTGCACGCTGCGCTATCGACAATCCACGGTCGCAATTAGCACTTCCATCTGCTGCTCGCGCCTGAGGACCCTCTGCATCGCCGGCTTTAACTGTGCCGCGTCGTGCCCCTCGACCTCTGGCCAATGACACCCCTGGTAACACCCGTCAGCGCCCCCCTGACGGGCACTCCACGCACGGGTAACTACTTTGGCCAGAGACCAGGCGAACGCCACCCTTCCCACCGAAGGCAGCGCGCAGTGCCCAGACGAGGCCCCAAGGTGGCAACCGTCGCTGGGGCTCCAGAATTCCCGCCATCGGGGGCGTCCAAAAGAAGGGGCTCGCAAGTCATGGCCCGAGGCGAGTGCACGGCCAGGGGTGGGGCCGTGGAAGCCGTGGAGATGTGGTGGTCCCGGACGTGGTATCCCCCCACTCAGAGTTATTTTCTGTCGGCAGCGATGACAATAGAGGACAGAAAAACCATCCCGATAATAACTACCTCGACACGCGAGGCCTTGAGTAAACGCGCCCAAAGAAGGAATCGAACAGGGCAGGGATGTGTAGTCAACAGCCAAGGCCGTTTCGTAAACGCCAATTGTCCGGTCCGGGTGTTTTTTCCTCCCTTGAAACAAGCGTTATGGCGGGGGAGGGGGGCGGGGAAAACATAACGGGACACCCCTCCCCGCCGTGTGGGTCCAGCACCTCAGGCGGTGGTGCCGGACGCACTGGGGCAGTGTCGGGGACGTATTGGGGGGGGGGGGGGCGTTACGTTCTGGGGGGGGGGGGAGGGGTGGGGGGGGCATAACGCGCGTTATGGCCCGGAGGGGGGTGAAAAACACTCTCCATCACCCCCTCTTCCCTGACCTTCCAGGAGGGCTAAAAAATAGCACCCGACTTAAAAACCTATCCCAGAGCTATTCTACGTCTTGGCTTTAGGCTGCTTCGCCCAGCTTTTTAGGTTTTTAGGTCTCCAGTGCTAAAAAATAGCTCTCCGACATCAATGAATACCCGTCGCCGCTTCGTGCCGCGGAGCCCGGTCCTGGCACCGCCCGCCGGTGGGGGCCGCGGCCCTGAACGCGGCCTCGACGGCGCGAAGCGGGCACCCCAGCAGGAACGGCGAGTGAAGAGGCTGGCAGGAAGGAGGCTACCGCGGGTTCTCGGGTCGGGCGAAAGGGGGGATAGCAAAGGGGGGGGTTTGAGAATCAGCTCACGTAGCTGATTTTCCTGGCGCCTCCCGGCGCCGGAGGCGGCCATGGATCGAGGCATGGCCCCCTCGGTGAGGCCGAAACCAGCTGCATGCAGCAAATTTCGTAACCCCCCCTTTCCCAATCCCCCCCTTTCGCCCGGCCCGAGGTTCGTGTCGTGTCGGCCCTGGCGTAAATGCCTGACACCGCCGCGGGGACCGTTCCACCTTGAACGATTGGCCGTCTCTGAAACATCAGATCGCTCAACATGGACCAGTGCTGGGCCGCCGGCGGCGCTCAACGTTAAACGCCGGCGGCGGGGTCGCCGCCGGTCGACACGACGCGAACCTACCGTACTGGAACACTCGAAAATCGCGGACAAAAAACAACACCAGGGATCTAGGCCCCGTCCTTCTGCGCCATTTTGCGAGCCGGAGCGACCTGTGATGGTCCTGGAGCCGCAGAGACAAGGAGAAACCGCTCGGCGCCCAAGAACACATGCCACGCCCGGATCTGCGGGCAGGACCAGAACGAGCGGACGTGAGAGCCGAAGACTGAGGATTTCCATAGGGTGGAGGGCTCAGGGTGAAATCCAGATGGGCTCTTGCACCTCGAAAATCCACCCGTCCTGTGGTTCACATCTTGCAGATTCAAACCTGGAAGATCAATCGAAACGGCCTCTCCGATTCCACCCTTTGCCCTCCACCCAAAGAAAATGCTCGGGAAGAGGGCGATCGATCGGCGCTCGTGCGGTGCGGGGGGCACGTACTGCAGCCCGTCCTTGCCCACCACGTTCATCCTGCATGGGGCAGCGGCCGGCCAGGCCGCGCACGCGCGGCCCGCCCGGGCCCGCTGGCCCCCTCCCGCAGGCCGGGGGGTCGGCCGGCAGATCGGGGTCGGCCGAGCGTTGGGTCGTCCCCCCACAGGCGGGGTTTTTGAGGAACGATTAGGTCTAGCCGAAAAAAGTGCTCAAGCCTAGTCACAGTTACAAAGGAGCAGAGCTTCGTCCCTGGATGATTCTTTTGACTATGCTTGGCTTTCCCTCCTGGAGAAGGACAGGCCCGACTCCAGCCGAGCGCGGTCGACACAGCCTGTCGGTCGATCGCCGCGGGGGGGCAAGGCCCCCAGGATGATGGAAGAACATCGCGCGCTCAGACCTGCAGGGAAGAGGAGCGGGCCACGGTGAAGGGCCAGGAAACGAAGGCGCCGTGGGCCTGGGTGCGGGTTCTATTTCTATTTCCCCAGCCGGGGACATGGTCCACGCATACTGGGCAGGCAGAGGTCTCGAGCGAAGCGCGAGCGGCGCTCTCGAGCGGATCGGCGTTGCGAACCAGCACCACAGCACAAAAGCGAGAACGCACGAGGGAGGCTCCCGGTCCGAGGAGCGGGGACCCCCATTCGACAACGCATACCTGTGGCCCCACGGAATTCCAACCCGAGGGGTCTGGATGCTTCCGCGCAGGTATGGGTGCCCCTGCGCCTGCTCGTGACAGGATGGGCCCAAGGAGGCCCCCGCCCCAGACGGTCCTCAAGAGGTGGAGCAAACGGACCGACGCTCGGAGGCCCCCGGCCGAAGGACGGCATGCGAGACCGCCTCCAAGCCCCCAGGAGGCCCTCAAGAGGCCTGGGTGGGGGGGAGGGCGGGGGGGAATGGGTGCCGCTGCGATGGAAGCGGTCGCCGCCGCCGCGGTGGCCCGTCGTCGTCGTCGTCGTCGTCGCCGTGACCATCACTGCGGCCCCGTGCGGCCGGCTCTGAGCATTCAGTGCTCCACGGCGGCGGAGGAGGGGGCGGGGGGCACTTTTGATCATCCCCTCCCGCGTCACCTCCGTAACGAGGAGGCGGGGGGGGGCCCGTGGGGGGGGGTAACGGTAACGTGGTCGGCCTCCGCGGGGGAAGGGTCTGGGCGCCGGACGGCGACGACGACAATGACAACGGCAACGACAACGACAACGACGACGATGACGATAACGACGAGGACGAGGACGAGGACGGGGACGCCGACGAGGACGACGATGACGACGACGAGGATAAGGACGACGACGACGACAACGAGGGCCACGACGACGGCCGCCTCTACAAGTCTCTGGAATCAACTGGAAATCCTTCGAGGCTCTCGGCGACGACGGCGACGAGGACGAGGACGAAGAGGAGGACGGGGACGAGACGAGGACGGGGACGAGGACGACGACGACGAGCACGACAATAGCGACGACGACAACGACGAGGACTGGAACGGGAATGGTGACGACGACGAGGACGACGGCCGCCTCTGAAGATCCCTGGACGCCTAAGGACGTCTCCGGAACCCTCTGGAGGTGTCTGGGATCCCTTCGAGGCCCTCGGCGAGGATGACGACGACGACGAGGACGACGACAGGGATGAGGACGAGGAGGGGGACGAGGACGAGGACGACGATGACGATGACGACGACGACCATGACGACGACGACGACGACGGCGACGGCGACAGCGACAACGACGACGCCGACAACGACTATTATCATTATTATACCAGTTGCGCAACGCAGGTGCAAGCCTGGCCGCGTCAGCACACACTCATCACAATTCAGGGAAGGCCATCCCAGTCTTAGGGGGCAATCCACGAAAAATTCGCTGGAGCACATCCTTGCCCATACGTGTGGGGCGCTCACAAGGCTTCAACAATTTGCGGGCCTGCTCCACACATACAGCTCCGCAGCGAGAACAATACATAATGCCGCGGTACACCTCCAGAGTGTGAGACGGGTGCATATCTCCAGCCCTCGGGTGCGCAAGAGCACCACGCAGTGCAAGAGGGGGATCAACACGTGTGGGAAACCCAGGGTCGGCAAACAACCGAATGAATGGGGCCGTCACACCTCTGGGTTTACAAGCACATGGCCAAAATTCATCTAGCAATCCACGCAATGAGAAAGTGCGCGCACAACGAGTACACCATGCTACCCGTGCGCGCACTTTAAGATTGTGGCCGGCCTCTCTCAAATGACGGACACGAACCTCCAACGACGACACGACACCCCTCCTCCTCCGCCCCTCAGGCAGGCCCGTCCGCGGGGCCCGGCGGGGAGGCGCCGTGAAGAGCACCTCCCGTTGGATGGCCAACAGACGGCCAATCACCTGACGGGCAAGGAGGTCGGCGGCCACAGTGGCCTGGACCTGCTCAGGGGGGGAGGGCGCGAGAGAGGGCAGCCTTGGCAACAAAAAAGTCAGCCGCCTGATTGACATATAACTCACCAGGACGCAAACCAAGATTATCAATCTGGTTCTGGGTGGGGTGGGCCTTGGTCCAAAGGAAGGCTACCACACCAGGCCTATGGGAGAGCTCATCATGGACCAACGTCTATGGTTCTAACATAGCCGACTTCTTTTTGGCACACAAGGGCCGGCGGAAACCACGGCACACTGGGAGGCAATCGCAATAGACGGTCACATCTCCAGTAGTGCGGACCAGGAGCTGGTAGAAGGCATGCAACTCAGCACGGACAGAGCTCTGCTTAGCAGTCGGTAGCGTACCAAATGCAATAGAGTCCAGGCCACCAGCTGGCCCTTGACGAACCATGGGCCACCCGCACCCCCTTAGCCTCCAATCCTTAGTATGTTCACTTCCCGATCCGTCAATCCCCCAAGTCCCCCCACGGACCCGATCCACCATGCGACAGCGACCCCAAGTCCAGGAGAGGTCAAGGGGAGGGGGGAGGTGGCCAACAGAAATGGGGAGGGGCATCAAACCCTAAGCCAAATACAGGAAAGGTGTTCCTCAGACACCGCACGCTCACGAAAACGATCGGTTTAATGGATGATATGATCAGGGATGTCTGAGTTGCAAGGGCACAGCCAGAAGCGGTGCAACGGCGTCTCCTTAGCAGTGCCACAGCGGCCGCAAAGGCCCCGAGTGCTGGACACATACCCAGCATCCGCCAATCGAGATTCAGTCCAGTACGCACCTGAAGCAATACTACGAATCATGGCAGCAGAATCGGACTCCCCACGTGACTTAGTTTTCAGGACGCTCTGCAACGCAGTAAAATCGACGCCTTGCTGGACCCCATCCCCAAGATAGTAGCCCGAAGCGCGCCCCAAAGACATTTGGTTGGCAACATTCAAGCAGGGCCCCCCAGCAAGCATGGGGAAAAACAGGATCATTGATGGAGCTCGCGGTCAGGAGCACCACATGCCTGCCAAAAGACGGGGGATCTAGGTCGCCAAGACAGGTCCATGAGCACCGCAATCGTGGCAGCGATGGGGGCTTTGACCCGTCTCCAACGGTGGCCGTCAGGCAGCGCAGAAAATATGCGCACAATCTTATCCCAAGCCCGAGCGACTCCATCACGCTGGCGGCGGGAAAGGGATTCCCATATCTGGGCAAACGACATTAGTTGCTCGTGGCGAAGCCTGAATTGGGGATCGTCCCTCGGCGCAGACACCAATGAGAGGACAGTGGTAGTGCGCGCGCCCGTGGCCCAGGCTCCTGAGCAATGGGCAGCCTGGGCCCGCATAGCCTGCACCTGGCCCGGGGGCGCTCAAAGGGCCTGATGGCACCAAGAACCGACGGCAAGAACGCCAGGCTTGCAAAGTTTGGAAGCCCTACCAACGAGCTTGCACCTTCGCCTTGCGGTAGGCCGCACGCCTACGGCACTTAACCTTAGAGGTGTTACGGCGGATCCCAGCAGTCGTAATCGTGCCGAGATCCTTGACAGCACCCGCAGAACAGATCGGAATGGCGGCAGCCTTGAAACGACGACTGAGCTCTTCACGGAGCGCAGCGTGGGAGGCAACAAAAGCGCTCTTCGTAGAAATAACGCATTCGAGGGCCTTCAGGCCCTGCACAAGCTGAGCAGCTGCAGGCACTAAAGTGTCACAGGTGAAAGAAATGTCACTTCCATGCTGGGCCTGAGACATGTCATCCACGTACGACCTAAGATTGACCAGAGAGAAAGACCGATGAGCATGGGAGATGAAATCAAAAAGAACATCTTGACCCACGGCACCGACTGGGTGCATCCAGCCAAAATCCCAGTGCCGACAGGGGTGATATCACATGAGAAACCGCCCACCTCAATAGTGCGTGGGGCAGTGTGTATCATCCACGCTTCATTCCAAATCGGATGGGGAGGGCAGGGTTGAGATAATCAAAGAACTTGGTGAGGTCCCAACGCAGGGCCGCAGAGTACCCCCCAAGACACCAGGCAACCTCATGACCAACCTCTCTCAACAAGGCAGCACGCAATGCGCTGCTTCCCCTAATGGCAACATCCCACAAATCAATATGGGAAGCATTCCACGTGTCAAGGTCCTGCCCCCATCATGCGGCAATAAAACCGATAGGCGGTGTGGCATTTGCATGTGGGCCTCTCAGATTTCACGGGCTTAGGGGGGAGGGCAACAACCCCAAGGAGGATCTGAGCAGGCCACATCAAGGCCCTTTCACACCGATTGAAAGCGCCGGCCAAAACCGAGTTGGCTCTTTCGGGAAGGCACAGAAACACACGGGGGGGGCAGTGGTCAACGCCGACCGCAGTGCTAGTAGAAAAACCAGTGGCCTCTCGAACGACGTCTGCTGACTCGATGGGGCTCCAACAACTCAACGGCCGCCAAGGCCATTGGGCGGAGATCAGAAAGTGCTTCACTTATGGAGGCACGCTTCGCACCACCAGCCATCCAGAGCCCCCCCCCCAGTATTCGGCGCGATAATCCATGAGGTCCCCTGGGGGCTGCTTCGCACAATCAGGGGTGGCAAGGTATTCAATCTCTTAAACAGAATCATAACTAAGACAAGCATGCACCTTCTTCGCGCCGCACGGGAGGGCCTTAAGAGGCCGAGCTTTCTGACCAGCCTCAGCATCAGAGTGGGCGGCTGTCCAAGCCAGATGCGGAATCGCAGAGAGCGGCGGGCGTAGGCCCATCATCGCTGGGCAGGGCCGCTAACTGAGTCCGCCACCATGAAGCCTCGCGCGGGGCACCGCCAGGCATGAAATGTTCAAAAGGTGGAGCAAGTCCAGCAATATGCTGGGCAATTGCATGGGCACGCACATGCCCGCGTCGCCGTAGTGCAATCTGATACTCAATCAGCTTCTGGGCAACGTGAGACCAGTTGCAAAGCATAGGGCCCTGGAAACTCTGGCCCAGATCGCCCCATCGAGCAATCCTGGAACGTTGAAACTGCATGAAACCACCTCGTCCGATCTCGAACTCAACACCTGGGCAAGTACCAGCGCGAGACTTCAGCATAAGATCAGTAGCAGCAGACCAGGCACGATACATATGAGTAACCTCGGGCGACAGGTGGTCAGAACATGTTGCAAGAAAGCGTCCAGGAGGGGCCCAGGAGGTTCCACAGGGTCCTCAAGCAAAACTCGTCCAAGGTAATGCTCCCAAGGAAGATCAGGCCCAAGACATTGAGGGATGGGCGATGGGCGACGGCTCTTCCACATGACCTGGTCAAGGACTTTGGTCTGGATATCTATATGCAAGCAAGCGTGGGTTCTGAAATGGGAGTCCTCATATCCATGCACAGACGCATACGGCACCAGAAGCAGCGCTGACCAGGACATAGTCGATGAGAGAGCCGTTCCCCTGAGTGCACGTGATTTCCAGATCCGAAGGTGGGAGGAGTCGTGAGCGAGTGAGCTGGAGGAAACCAGAGAGGCGCATATCCTCGACGGAGAGATTAACATCTCCCACTAACAGCCATGGTGCGGACAGCGTTCCAATGAACGCGCTAATCTCCTTCCTTTTGCCCAGGTTCTCCCCGGCAGCCCCCGGACCAGAAACCACGTGCGCAACTCCTACCGCGAGGCAGAAGGACTGGGTTTTCAGCTCCAAGAAAAACCATCCAGTCCCAGGGTCGATATCCGAAACGTTTTTGACCAGGGAGAGATAGCGCCGAAAACAAAGGCAGCGGCTCACAAGAGCCGCAACGCCACCATGGGTTCCCCCTCCAGGGGAAGGAAAAGCAGACTGACTGCGGGGTCGCCATCCCATCTGGGGTCCGTCTTTTTAGAACTTTCTCAACTTATCACCGATGAGGTGATGTTCAGCAAGAAAGACACCATCGCAGAAAGCCCGTGCACGGGCCGCAACCCCCTTGGCCAGAGTACTCCAGGAGATAACATTCACAAACAGAAGAGTGACGACTGACAAGTCAGACTTGGCAGCAGACACTTGAGTGACGGAGGCGCGAACAGGCATGGCAGGCTCAGGCTTCAGCGGAGGACCACCACGCGCTGCACCAGGCAATGCGTCGCGCGGTAGATCAGCAGGACTGTTACCCTCCATGCCCACGTCCAGGTGGTGGCGAAGAGCTGCCAGCGGATCCTGCAGAGGCGTTGGAAGGTGGAGCCCATCCCGATTGCTCCAGCAGCCGTTTGAACGTCTGCTCCACCTTCGTGCCAGCAACGCGAGCCCGCTTGGCGCCCTTGACACGGGCCTGCTTTGACGTGAGCTTCTCCATGCGCTCGGCCTCCTCATTGGTAAGGGCGTGCCCCAAAGACTTCTTGCGGATGTCGGCAAGTTCGCGAGCGATCTCTTAAGGGTCTACAACTGTAGAACCTGCGTGCGACATGTCCTCATCAATACCTCGAGAAACTTCGTTTTGTAGGTCACGCGTGGCCTTCCAAGACTCAAAGGATTGGCCGTGGGAAGTGCACCAGGCAAGTAGATCAGGATCAGTGGCCCGGGCGAGGTCTGGTGGGGCTGCGCCAGCAGTGCCAGCCGTAGCTCCTTCAGGTCTCCCCAAGCCTCCTGGTGCCGTAGCCGCAAAGAAGGGAGCACCACCCCCTCCAACAGCACCCACGACAGGGGGTACTCCACCTGGCCCTCCATGAGGAGGAAAGGCAGCCTGTTCACGCTCACGTTTGATCTCGGCCACCTTGTTATTCCTCCAGGTCTCAGGCACGAACCCCTGAAGCGCAGCATCAGCAGCCTGCCGCGCCGTCCTGGCCTTATTGAGCTCAGCCGAGGCCTCCGCCAAGGACAAATCCGCCTCTTGGAGTTGATTGCGCAACTTGTTGCACTTCTCCTCACGGAAACTGATATCCTGGTGTGCGATCCTCTCAGTACGCGCAGCTGCCTCGAGCTCCTTAGCCAAGCGGGTACGCTCCTCACGCGACCAGCATCGAGTTGTTGTTGGCTCCATTCTGCAGGAAGGGACGGAGCGGGTGCAGCCATTGGCTTAAGATGGACCCGTAGCTCAGGACGGGCACGTAATAGAAGGTTGGCGGCATTCCGAAGTTCCTCATCATCAGCTGGTGCGTCAGGCTCATCGTAGTCCATCGCACATTTGTCAATCTTGGGATCCACTCCATAGTAGGCACCGCCACACTTGGAGCAGCAGGGATGTCCTCGATGTTTGTACTCCCAGTGGTAGCATGTGCTACAAACGTTGTACCCACTGGAGGGACGAGTGCCATCTCGCCCACGGCCGCCACGGCCGCCGCGCGTTCCCCAGCCGCCGACATGCTGCCAGGAAAATCTCCATGGAGAGTAGGTGAAGCCATGATCAGCACCAGCATCAGCATCTTTGTTGCGCCACGGTGCGCCGCGGGCCATGGCACAGATGCAGAGGAAGGGATGTACAGTGATAGCAGAGAAAAGACATGCCAGGTCTCAAGAGACCTTGCCAGCCGCGGTGACAGCGGTGTCCGTTCAGGCACGGAGGCGCGGAGCCCCCAAAATGCAAACATCTTGAGCCAAAATGGCTACGGGACGCCGACAACGACGACAGCGAGGACGAAAACGAAAACAAGGACGGAGACGACGACGACAACGACAACGACGACGATGGTGATGACGAGGACGAGGACGAGGATGAGAGCGTGGACGAGGACGAGAACGAAGAAGACGAACGACCACGATTTCCCGCCTCTGAAAGTCTACTGATGTCTCCTGAGTCCTGGGGAGATCTCTGGAGGCCTCTGGAAGCTTCTGCTGGTCCTGCGAGGCCCTCGGACAACACGACGACGACGAAGAGGACGGGAACGAGGACAAGGACAGCGATGGCGACGACGACCACCACGACGACGACGTCGACGACGACAACGACAGCGGCAACGACGACAAAGACGACGGCGACGATCAGTGTGACGACGACGACGGCCGCCTCTGGAGGCACTCTGGTGCCTGTCAGCACTAAACCATGCCCGTGAGCACGGCGTCATGGCTGTGGGGGGCCGGGACCCCCTCCCCGTACGTTCGTTACCGTTCCCGGGGGAGGGGGATGGGGGCCCCCGTACTGGAAATTACGGGTTCAACTAATGAAAACCATTCTCAGGAGAGGCAAGCCGACGATGACCAACGCCCAGGGCACAGGTGGGAGGCCAAATCAGCCAGGACGAAGAAGCAGCAGACGAGCCAGCGAGCAGGGAGAGGGGGGGAACTTGATGTTTGGTTTGCTGTGGACCGCTACCAGTTGAGCTTCCGAGGAGATTGCCAAAACCAGAGGAACATGAGATGTTACCCAGCGTGGACCCCAAACAGCGAGCAATTGCACTGTGGAGATGGAAGCTATGCGGTGTAAGCTATGTGGTGCGAACTATGCTGTCGAAACTGTGTACTGTAAACTATGGAGGTGGACTCGGTGCGGTGTAAGCTATACATATATGTGGTGGGAGCCATGTCGTGTAATCTGTGTGGTGTAAGCTATGTTGTGCCAGGTATGTGGTGAAAGCTGTGCGGTGCGAACTATATAAGTAAAGTCGATGCGGTGCACGCTATGTGTGTATGTATGTATATATTATACATGTGTATGTGTGATGCAAGGTATATCGTGTAATGTGTATGGTGTGAGCCAGAGGTCAAAGCTGTGTGGTGTGCGTTGTGCGGTGTAAGCCGTGCTGCTCAACTGTGTAAGCTGTGCGGTGCATCCCTACGCGGTGCCAGCCGTGCCGTGCACGCTGCGTGGTGCCAAACCCGAGGCACGGGGCGCCCACGAGCGCCGACGAGGTGGCACAGACGGCACCGTGGCGCGACCTCGGCCGACCCACCACGCGCACGCGGCGCAAACGAGCGCCCGCGAGGCGGCGCGGGGCGCCCACGAGCACCCACGCGGCGGCAGCGTGGAAGATCCTCGGACGACCCACCGAGTACCCAAGGACCTGAAGCAAGAAGGCCTGTGTGCAAGTACTGTTTGGGAAATAAATCGGCGGTAGACAAACCTCCCTTGAGTAAACCTCCCTTCAGTGAAAACGGCCTGGGACCGAAACCGACGGACCTGGACCCGCAAAAATGACGGCCGCGACGCCCTCTCACGAACCGAAAAGGGCCAATTCGCTAATTGACGTGTCAGAATAGGAGGTCTGTCCACCCCCGAAAATAAGCTGTAGATCTTCTTGATAGAAGTGCACCGGAGCTCACCCAGCCAATGCACTTCTCTCTGGGGACTTCCACGAACGGAGCCTCCGCAGCGCTTCATGGTGGTGTGCAATCAGAGAACTGGGCAATGCGGACATAGATGACGGATTCATGAATCTGTCGCGTGAGCGCCAAATCCACGTCTGAAAGTGTCGTGCTGAGCTGCAGCTTTTTCCGCGAAGGCCCTGGTGCAGATACCCCGTGTGTCTAACCATTCTCATGATGTGCATATCACATTCTTGCATCGCTTAAATCTCACTATGTATCCCCCTAGCCCGCCAACACCACCGGAGGCACGCCTCGTCCACGAAACAGAAGTTGCCTTCTTGAGCCTCGAGACGGCTCTAGAGGGTGTCGATAAGACACAAGATGGCTCCAAGACGGTCCAGGATGACCTCAAAACGGCCCAAGCGGACCCCAAGACAGCCCAAGAGGCCCTCAAGACTGCCAAAGAAGGCTCCAAGAGTACCCTCAAGGGAGCCTTCAGAGGCAAACAACCATGATCTTCCAGTGGCTTTGGAACGATTCTACCGTTCTGGCCTTCTCGGGCTTCCGACACCCCAAGCCAGCCCCGGACGCATTAAATATAGCCACAACACGGCCCAAGAAGTCCCCAAGAGGGTCCCAGGATTGCCTAAGAGGTGCCCGCCCAATGAGCCCCCAAATTGCCCCAGGACGGCCCAACTGGGCCTCAAGGCAGCAAGAGAGACCACCAAGACGACCCTTGGAGGCCCCAAGATAGCACCGAGACGGTCCATAGAGGCCCCAAACACGATCTCCGACGACACCAGACGGTCCTGCAGCGTCCGAAGACGGCGCAAAAGTCCCAAGACGCCCCAGCAGGCTCCAAACAAACCCCATGCAGCCCCAAGATGTCCCAAAAAGGCCTCCGAAAGATCCCAAAGAGGGCCCAACCTCACGCAACTGACGTGCCCTGGCCTGCCGGCGCCCTGCCTCCCCCCCCCTCCTCCTCCTCCTCCTCCTCCTCCTCCTCCTCCTCCTCCTCCTCCTCCTCCTCCTCCTCCTCCTCCCTCCTCCTCCTCCTCCTCCTCCTCCTCCTCCTCCTCCTCCCTCCTCCCTCCTCCTCCTCCTCCTCCTCCTCCTCCTCATGGATCGGGAAAGGCACAGCCCAGAACATGGGGCCTATAACCTACGATCTGGCGACGGAGCGCGCCGAGTCTGTGCGCAGAAGCAGGACCCGTCGCTAATCAACGCCCTAATCCATGCTTGCGCTTCCTCAAGAGAAGGAGTGCGGGGAAGGCGAGGCGGAGGGAAAAAGACCCCCCCCCTTCCTGGTCCCTTCCCCTCTTCCTCCGCGTCCTTATCCTCGTCCGCCTCCTCTTACCTCCACCCGCAAAAGCCAGCCTCCGGACCTCTACTGAATCGGGCTCTGACCAGGACTTCGAGTCGGATACGACGGACCTCTAGGTGTCCCCTCAAACGAGCTAAACAAAATGAAACGATTATCCTCCTACTACTTTCCCCACTTCTCCCCCCTCCCCCCCAACATCTGTTGACGTCGTGACACTTGTTTACAACGTTGCTCTGGGACCGTCTTTCCATGCTGAATCGTCTTCTGATTGCCTCGAAACCCCGTGAGGGCCCCCAGGCCCCCTCCCCAGCGCGCGGAGCGCGCCAGGGGCGGTGCCGGAGGCGCTGACAAGAGCCCCCAGCGCCGATCCAATAAATCCGCGAGGAACTCCGAAAACTTCTGTTTATGTAACGTTTTCTTTTTCAAAAGGAGACATATTCAGAGGCCGAATATTTCCGAGAACCTTCCGCTGTGATCTCTTCACGGTGCGAGGGGTCTGGGCTAACTACACGCAAGAGTGACCCTGGGCAAGGAGTCACCTTTGGTGCGCGGCTTTATAGGGGTCCGCGGGGGGCCAACTCCTAACGCGCGAGCCAAGTGCTGGGCGGAGCCCTGTGAGCCCGCACCAAAGGTCACTCTGGCGAAAAGTTACTCTCACGCCGGGCCGAGTCTGGGACTCCTCCACCTCCTCCGGCTTCTCGGCCATCTGCCACTCCGCTGAGTGCACAGTGCCCCCCCCACCCCCCCGCAGCTGCGAGGCAGAGGGCGCAGTGCGACAGCACGGTATACAGTCGAGGTTCGAGGTCGACTGGAGAGGACACGCGAAAAGACACAAGACCCTCCCGAGGGCCACGTTGACATAGGAATGCAGAAGGCAGGAACCGCGAAACAAAGGGCACAAGGGTACCCTCGATTTGGCAGGGTTCACCTACAGATCAACCTCGACCGCACCCGCTCCCCCCAACGCCGGCGAACATATCCGTATCCGCACCCTCGCGGTCTGGATTCTGGGGCGCGATTCCGCGGATTTGCGGTCGCAAGGATGCGTTCCGGGCGGGGCATCCGCGAAATCACGTCCCGTAATGAATTATCCGCGGGGTCGCAGCCCGGAAGCCCCGTCCCGCGAAGCCGCGGATACGGATCAGAGCTTCGCCCACGATGGGAGGCTGGCCCGGACGGGTGAGAGCGAGGGGCCCCGCCGCCACCGCGTCCTCGCGGTGTTCAGCTTGATCGTGATGCCGCGCTCGCGCTCGATGTCCATGGTGTCCATGATCTGGTTCTGCATGTCCTTGCCAAGCGGAGGAGGGGGTGGGGGCGAGTGCGGCCAGATTCCCAGGCCAGGGTCCGCTTCTGTCACGTCTGGGGGCCCGATGCTCCTGGGGCCCTCCCATCAGTTGTCCCGTGGCGCTGCTTCGTGCCTCCGGGCGCAGCCGAGGCCCAAAAGGGGCTTCGTTCTCTATCCAGGCTGCCTCTGGCAAAACTTCGACAGCAGGGACAAAAGCAAGATGGCACCACCACCAGGGACAAGAGCCGTGGTCCCCCTGGTGGTGCGGCCACCCGTCTCGCAGCGTCCGGCTCGAGACATCTCCGATCTCCAAGTCGAGGAGGCATCGTGAACCTCCTCGATGGAAGGTGGCCCGCTGCTGGTGGTAGTGTCGCTTCTCCTCCATCCGAGGGAGGGACCGACAGCTCAAAAGACTGAGCGTAACCTACAACAACGGCTGCAAAAACACTGCAATACTCGCCGTTGTCGACGATCGAAGGTCGAAGATCGAGACATACGTGCGCTTTGGGGCGGCTCCTGAGGTATGTTTAGCCTCTCCGCGAAGCTCTGGAGGACCCTGTTGGGAAGAAGAGGTTGTGCAGACGAAGCGTGGCCACAAGAGCTCGGGTCAAGAACAGAAGCCCATTCGCGAAGGGCCCAAGGCGCAACGAAGATACCCCAAACGAAGAGCACTCCAAGGTGGAGAGCCCAAGCCCGAAGAACAGATTGGGTACCCCATCCAAAACTAGGGCCCTGTTAATTCTGCTAGGTGCAGGGAAGGGGGTGGGGGGGCACTTGATCGACCCCGCGCTGCTTGAGGCCGCCAAGATAGTGGCGGCGAGTAGATGGGGTCTGCAGATCGCACCGGCGATGCATCGGCGACGTCGGAATCGAGAGAACCGGGCTGCAAATTTTGGACCCCCGAATTGGGTACGGAAACACATGCTGGGATGCCCAACAGCGACTGCTGCCCAAAACCGACAGCGGCCACTGATGAGCAGGCGGGCGGCCTTCTGTCTCACATGGGCAAAGTCCGCGGCGACGCCGACAGCGAAGCCTGCCAGAAAATGGGCAAACACTGCTGTCGGTCTTCGTGCCCAGTCTTTCCGTACCCATTTCGATTGTACCGACAGATTTCGCAGCATCTTGAGCAAGGACCGACAGTCCCGGCATTCCTACAGGCCTACCGCGACATTTTCTTAGCACAAAAAGAAGTCCTGCTAACAACAACAACAACAATTACTAGCACGTGGGGACACTCCGTTCTCACCAGTGCCAGGGTTTTCATAGGAGGCGGGCAATACCCCCACTTTGTGGGGGGGCCGGTTCAAGCTCTACCAAATTTCCAAACGACTCTTCGCCACCACCCACACCCAGCTTCCCGCCCTATGACGTTCGGACACTTCACTTCGTGGCATGCGGACGACCGTGGCTACTATTCAGGGCCCCGCGGCCGACGACGACGGCGTGCGCGCGCGAAGAAAAAACGAATGTGTCCCGCATGGTATTATTTGACAGGGATGATGGCCCTGGCAGGTGCGCAACCGTTGTTGCAGAAGTTCGAAAAAGTTGCTCGCAAAAGCCCGTTTGACAGAAATGTTTAAAAAGTGTTGGGTTTCCTACGAATCCGCAAGAGCGCGCGGGATGAGATTTTGACAATTTGTTGTTGAAAAACCATTGGTTTTTTGATGTTTTTATGTTAAAATCGCTGCGAACACTAAGGTTTTGGAAGGATTTCGTCTTGCGCGCGCGAATGTCCACTTTACCTTATTTTTTGCAAGGGATTCTTGAAATTTGATTATATTAGAACAAGAAATGTCATTTTCTATTGTTTTTTGCAAGGGAAAGCGGATTACAACAAAACAACCGGATCCTGTACACACCCTCTTTTCTGAGGCTTCCTCACGAAAATGATGAAAATGTAGCTGCGGCCTAGGCGGCGCAGGGGGGGCGCGCACCAGGGGGCCCAACAATAATTATTCTCTAGAATAAATAATGTTCAACAACAACAACAACAGCAACAGCAACAACAACAACAACAACAACAACACCAACACCAACACCAACACCAACAACAACAACAGCAACAGCAACAACAACAACAACAAGTTCCTTATGAGACCGATGGATCAGACCAAAACGCCCTCGGCCAACCTGCTCTCTAAGAACAGTGCGTGCAAATCACGAACACGGTATTATCACGAAAACGGTAATCCATAAACCGGCCACGACGCTCTTCGCCACAACTTGACCATCGCCGATACCTCGGCGACCTCCCAGAGCCCCGCTGTGCCCAGGACCCCGCCCGGGCGGGCCCAGAGCTGCGAGCGCGGGCGGCGCGGGCCGCCGCGCCTCCGCCCCCCGGCGAACCCTCGCGCGAAGGGCAGCAGCAGCAGCAGCCCTCTCCAGCACGGGCTGCAACAAAAAGGCCGGCGGCGCCGGCGGACACGAGAGGCGGGGCGACAGAGGACGGGAGGGAGGGGTGACAGAGCATGGGTGGTGGATGGGGTCGACAGAGGAGTGGTGGGATGCGGCAGGGGCGAGGGAGGCGGGACGGAGGGCACGAGGGAGGCGGGGGAGGATGGGAGCTGGGGCGGAGCGAGGCTGGGGGGGGGGGAGGGCCCAGGGAGAGCTCGCGTGCGCAGCCGTCTTGGCTGAGGCCGTCTTGCCTTGGCCTCGAGGCCGCGCCCCTCGCCCACCCGGCCCGCTTCGTCACAGCGGCCGGGGCGCGGCGCGCGGGCTGCGCCTCGGCGCCCCCCCGTCTTGCGGGGGGCGGGCCCGTGCGGGCAGGGCAGCGGCAGCCCCCCCCCTTGATGAGAGGACAGCACGCACACGCACACACTCCTCGAGTAGGGGATCGACTGCAGAGCTGATGTACCCCAACATTGCTTTCCCTGCCGAGCCCATGAGAAGAACGCGTAGAATAGTCAGTGCATCTACGGTGCATTGTAGGTAGGCTTCGTAGATTCGAAGGGACATCAATTTTCAGATACATCGATTGTGTAGTCAAACCCCAACTCGAACACTCAAGCCTACACTCAGACTTCCAGGGGGCAGAAATAAAAACGGGCAAGGCGTTGAAGGCGCTGCGGGTATGGGTGAGAGTTATCGGTCCCCGAGGAGGGACCCCCGTTCGGTAACACACACACACACACCCATAATTAGCCTCCCCCAGGTTTACATTCGAAAAAACTGGGGGTCGCATAGGTGTGGGTGCCAGTTGTCAACCCTTGATCCCTGGCCCCCCCCGCGTGCCTACTTTGGGAGGCAACTTTTGGGATGTCTTCGTCAGAACGATGGAGGACGAATAGTAGGTCCGACCAATTAGCTAGACTAGGCCGGATGGAGCGGGATCAAGCAAGATTACAGTGAACACTATGCCAGATTGAACGCGATGAAAATTAAGTTGCAAACAAGCATTGACAAGTTTTCTACCAAGGAAAAACAAAGCGCCGGTCTTGAATTAAATTCAAGGAAGTTGTATCCCAACCTCGTGGCACCGCGGTCAGATCATAGCGGACGCCCTCCCTCCGGCTCGGCGCCGTCTTGGGGCCTCTGTTACACTCGGACCTAGCCCAGAAGAACATCCCTCAAGAACACAAGGGCCCTCCGCCGGCCAGAACAAGCAGAACATCCAAGGGTACCCTCCCCAGGGTGCACAATAAAGTCCATCAGCGACGAAGAACACCAGGGCACCCTCCCCGAGCCGACCTCGATTTTATACCTCGGTCCGACTGTAGTTACGTAGCACCCCGCACTTGCGGACAAGAGCGAGGGCGCGGTGGCGCACGAAGCTCCCTCTCGCCCAGAGCCCCTCGCCCGGGACCCCCCGCCCAAAACCCCCCGCTCGGGACCCCCCACAACGACCACGCACGTCCAGGGATGACCTAAGACCGTTCGGGCTCCCTCACTCTGAGAAGCGCCCCGCGGCGACAGCGGATCCCGAAAGTGATGCGGTCGAGAGCCCATGCGAGCGACGATCAGGAACGGGTCTAGTGCGAAGCCACGTAGCAACCCTACGCCGCAGCTTACGCGGGCCGCCGGCGCGGCGCGCCACCCTGGGAACGAGGGCGCTTACGCGCGACCTTACGCAGGCAGCTGACGCGCCAATGTCGGCGCAGAGGGCCCCGTTGTCGTTGCGTCGCTCCTGTGTGTTTTCTCCCCTTTGCCGCGCCGACCGCCCCTCGCCTTCTGCCCGTCTCTCCCTGAGGGCCACCGCGAGCGAGCAGAGGCAGAGGGGGGTCCTCCTCCTCCTCCTCCTCCTCCTCCTCCTCCTCCTCCTCCTCCCCCCCTCCTCCCCCTCCTCCGCTCCTCCTCCTCCTCCTCCCCCTCCCTCCTCCTCCTCCTCCTCCTCCCTCCTCCTCCTCCTCCTCCTCCTCCTCCTCCTCCTCCTCCTCCTCCCCCTCCCCTCCCCCCCCTCCCCCTCCCCCTCCCCCTCCCCCTCCCCCTCCCTCCTCCTCCTCCTCCCTCCTCCTCCTCCTCCTCCTCCTCCTCCTCCTCCTCCTCCTCCTCTGGAGCCTCTGGAGCCTCGGACAGGTCTATCCCTCAGCGAAAGATAGCCTGCAAAAACCAAATTCAATGCACTGGGAATGGAACTCCAACCTCCCTCTTGCTGGTTGGGTCCACTCCTCTGCGGAGCATCTTCAGTGCTCTCGCTCCTGCGTCCGAGGGGTGGGAGCAGCGCGCGGCCAAGTCTTTGACCTGACGCCGCGCGTGTCGCCCACACACGGAACAACGAAAGAGATCTGATTCGCCCAGGCGCCACATCCGATGAGACTCATGCACTTTCGCTAAGACTCTGGGGATTCCTGGGCACACATTCTGAACTACCACACTACGTTTCTTTGCCGACTTGCCGCAAACTCGACAGCCCCACACACCGTTTGTAATGTGCAGGAGATGTTCTTTGTCATCGGGGTCGATCCTAAGCTGTAGGACGGGCTCGGCTGGCCCAACTGCGAGCCTAGACTGTTTCGCTGTCGGCTTCTTAAAAGGCTTAACATCGGGAAAACTCAACTCGCTGAGCCTCTTGAGGGTTCCCCCGAGGAGCCTCACGAATTGCCTACCTATGTAAACTGCTGCTGCTACACGCTGCTCTACATGGGCTGCAGAGGGGTGACCCATGGCTCCAAGCTTGGCGTATTTATCTGCTGCTCTGTTCCCATAGAACCAGTCATCTGGATACCCGTTGTTCCGATACCACGATTGGGACCTGTGAGACGGCATCCACAGGACCTCGACGTTTTCTGAGCCTATGTCGTCCAGCTTCCAGAAGATTTGCCTCCAGATCTCCCAAAAGGCCAACTTCGGGTTGCACATAACGTTCGGCCCCTTCTCGAGGCCTATGATTATATTCTTATGGTCGGTAACGACGGTGCCCTTTGCCCCGCCGAGCAAGTGGAGCGCCTGCAACAGGGCGTAGTGCTCGGCTAGACCTGAGGACTGAACAATACCTGGAACGGGACCGTAAGCTGCTGCCAGCACTTCCTCGGTCCCTGGTCGGATCGAAACTGCCGCCCACCCCGCTCTTGTCAGCCAGTCGAAATCTGGGTTTAAACCTGATCCGTCCGTGAAAATGAGAGTGGTGAACCTTCCCCTGGGAGGATAGCATCTCATTTGGCATTCTCTGGCCTGGAGCGGCGGTGGCATATCATCACGCTGACTGTCCACAACTCCGAAGGTGGTGAGGACTGCCTCTGGGTTCTCGCGGCCAAGGCAGATCAGCTCCTGAAAACCTTGCTCGCGCCTCCAGCTGGCGAGCCCGTCGCACTCGTATAACCGATGAGCTATCGTGCCGCGGCCACCGCGGCACCAGCTGCAATCTCTGTCTATCGTGAAACGTTCCTGGAAGAGTTTCTCCTGAGTCCAGAGGCCCCCCGACATGTGCATGCTGACCAGGTCCGCCTGAATAAACTCCCCTTGCCCACGAAGATGTCTGAGTTCGGCTTTTACAGGATCCAGGAAAGCGAAACCTTGCCATCCATGGTGTGCTGCTGCTGCTAACTCCTGCTGTCTCCTCACTCCTCTATGTATGACCTTCTGCAAATCTGGCATACCGACTTCTCTGAGATCTACTGGGAGGCCCCGAGGGTCTTGCCACTGCGAAAAAGAACTGGCCTTCCAGCCCAGTCTGCGAAGCGTCTGCACTACCGCACCTGCTGGGCCTATGACGACCGCCCAACCCTTTGTCTCTTTCTCCAGAGCCGCCGTGAAGATACGAGACATGATATTCTCTGGGATCCACTGCTGATGCAGCGCCTGCCACCATGTGACCAAGGGTAATGTGTTGACTATATATGATGGATCAAGATCTGCTGGATCTGCTAGAAGGAATTGCACCGCTCGGGGTCGGCCTTTCGCCTTCCCGAACAAGGCGAACCCAGAGACAGCCCTGAGATCCTTTAAATCCTTATCCGTCATCCCCATCGCCCGCACCCCGTACGTAGCTGCTGAGATCCCTCCCGCCCTGTAAACCTTCGCTAAACCTTTGCTATGATGTCGTAAAGCTCTAAACCGATGCGCTCGTCGTCGTAGCTTGCTGACTCTGCCCTGAATGATCTTCTTGCCTTTGCGAAGCTGCAGGCTGAAGTCATGGCCAAGGTTCTTGACACTGGCACAAACTGCAAACCGAAAAGCACGTAAATCTCGGCCTAACTTTTCTGCCACGGCAGGGCAGGAGGACATCACTTGGCACTTCTTCTTAGAAACGACTAACCCGAGCTTCTCTAGCCGCCTGCAAAGATCTGGAATCGCCTTCGCTAGCAGAGCTCTTACTCGCTGGGCTGATCCAATCGCTGCCAACGTGATGTCGTCTACCATGACATACAAGGTGAGGGACGGCCAGCGCACCTGCATGTACTCTAGCGCGTCTTGCACTACTACTCTGAGCATAGTTGTGGCAAACGAGCACCCTGCGATAATTGACCTTGACAGGATGATGATGGCGGATATCACCTCCCGAACCTTGAGCCTCCTGGGGCCCCCATATACCCTGATGAGCAGACGGGCCCTTCTCAAGTTGAAATCGTGCTTCTTACACGCTTGCCACAAAACATCATGAGGGATCTTCTCATAACACTTCTCTAGATCGACCAAGCCTGAAGCCGAGCACGCGCCAGCCGACGTAGCAGCTTCTGAAACAGCCGCCTGTTGCCACACAGCGCGCTCGCAGCTCTTGCCCTTGGCCCCATACACACAAGCAAGGTCGCGCTCCCTCTCCCATTGCTGTGCTTCTCCCCTCCGTATCCTCCCCAATATCCGAATGCACGTTGTTAGCACTCCTATTGGCCTGAAACCGCCATCTGGCTTCTTGAGGAACGCGATCAGGGCGAGGTCGCACTGATCTGGAATCAAAAACTCTGATTCTATCACCGACAAGAAAAGGCCAAAAACCCTCAAGGCATCGTCGCTGAGGAACTGCAGGACCTTCGGGCTCCACCCGTCGATGCCGATGGCCGTGCCTTTCTTGAACTTCTTCAGGACCGCCCTGATTTGTTCTGCAGTTGGGGCTGGTGGAGGGGCCTCAAGAGGTAACTGAAGGTCCCGACTGCCCAGCCTCTGGGGTTCTCCAGCATGCCAGATCTCCTTCCACTCCGAGACGAGCTGCTCGACCGTGTCGACGGGCCCAGCTGGGCCCTCGGACGGCCCCTAGGGGTCGGGGGCCCAACCTTGGGGCTCCTTGGTCCATTTGTAGAGCCCCCCTCCTCCTGAGTCCAGGGATTGGTTTACCCAAGTCCTCCACTCCTTCGTCCTGCTCTTCTTAAACTCAGCCTCCTCCAAGTCCGCGATGGCCCGAACGGCCTCCAGGGCGGACTGGACGTCCTCGATGACGCTGTGCCGACCTAGCGTGAGCCTGTCGTGAAACTCGCGCCAGCCTGCATGGTCCTTCAAATTGGGGTGCCTCCAGAGTATCCTATCCAGAAGCTCCTGAACTCCTCGGTCATCCCAACTATGGTTCTTGCCCAGAAGATACCCCAGTTCTTCCAGCCAAACCTGATACGTCCGAATCGCCCTGGCCGCTTTCGAACACTTTGGAAACGGCCCCTTGATGTGCTCCAGAATCGGTTTCTCGACGACCTTATAACCAGTACCCCTCCCAAGATACTTAGCCCGTTCGTTCTCTGG
Organism: Prorocentrum cordatum; assembly: GCA_963575745.1. NCBI lineage: Eukaryota > Dinophyceae > Prorocentrales > Prorocentraceae > Prorocentrum > Prorocentrum cordatum. The sequence continues at coordinate 83,807 of CAUYUJ010016105.1, forward strand.
AATACACATCACGTCGCAAATCTCGGCCTCCATGCGGGTGCATAAGAGGCCGTACAAGTCTGTGAGACTCTCCGCCGACATCTCGCCAGCGTGCCCCTCGAATAAACTGGAAAGAAACTGCCAGTCCTGCGGCGGTGGGACTGGTCCTATGGGCCTCTCGACTGGAAAAGGCATCGGCATCTTCAAACATTGCTTCGTCTGAGTGTGAGCGTCCACACCCAACTCCAGACGCACTGGGAAATGAGTCTTATTGGCTGAACATACCACTCTCTGGCACGACTTGACCACTCCCTCCTCCTCCTCCTCCTCCTCCTCCTCCTCCTCCCTCCTCCTCCTCCTCCTCCTCCTCCTCCTCCTCCCTCCCCCCCCTCCTCCCCCTCCTCCCCTCCTCCTCCTCCTCCTCCTGCCTGCTCTGCTCCTGCTCCTGCTCCTGCTCCTCCTCGTCCTCCTCCTCCTCCTCCTCCTCCTCCTCCTCCTCCCTCCTCTCCTCCCCTCCTCCTCCCCCCTCCTCCTCCCTCTCCTCTCCTCTCCTCCTCCCTCCTCTTCCTCCTCCTCCTCCTCCTCCTCCTCCTCCTCCTCCTCCTCCTCCTCCTCCTCCCCCGACTGCCCCTCCGCTCGCGCGGGCGGGCCCAGGGCGCGGGGCGCCAGGAGGGGGTAAGACGCTCGGCTCGATCAGTGCCGACCCGCGCGGCCTAAATGCGGCGGCAGCGAAGTCGCCGCCGCGGCCACCGCGGTCGGCGAGGCCCTGGACGGAGACGAGCGCGGTCCACTACTCGCAAAGTGACTACTCGCAAAAGGCCTGGACCCCCCGCGGGGGATCTACGATACATTACATCAGAGCAGACAAAAGTTTTTTCGGGCGTTTGCGAGTAGTGGAGCGCGCTCGGCAATGGACGGAGACACAGTGAGGGCCACGCCGCGAAAAAGTCGGAGCGGCTCCGGGTGCGCTCCCGTCTCTTCCTCTCTCTCTCTCTCTCTCTCTCTCTTCGGGGGCGGCCAAGAGGGGGGCGTCCAGGAGGGGGGGGCGCAAATCATAGCCAGCGGCACGTGAGCCGCCCAAGGGGGGGCCAGTGACGTAATGATAATACGAAGAGGCGCCATGAAATCTGGGGAGATATCATGGCCCACGCAATGATACCCCCCCCCTGTCATCACCCCCCGCTTTGTCGCCCCCGATTTCTCTATCCTGCTCCCCTCTGTTCCCGAGAGCCGGGAGGGATCGGGAGCGTGACCGTGGCTGTCCTCAGGTTCCGCGGCGGGGTGGCACGGGGGAGCGCTCGCTGCGTCAGCGCCGAGCCTCTTCACAAACACGAGCCAAGAATGATTGTGCTTATTATATTGTCCCTATGACCCCCCAAACGATCATCTGGACCATTATGAAGGGGCCCTGGGACACACAGACACACACACACACAAATATACACACGCAACAAGATTCCCCCGACTTTCCAATATGTTCTGGGTTTTTGTCTTCCCCCCCACTTCCGATATTTTGCGATATTTCTTGGGGAATCGACGATGACTTGTGTCTGTCTGCTGTTTTCCCTTCTGGATTTCGTCGATCCGTGACCGGCCACGGCAGCGAGTGGCGAGGTGCCCCCGTGCGGGCTCCGCAGGGCGCCCGTGCATCCTGCAAGCCGTGCGCACCGACAGACGCGCCAGTTCTGCACCCACGAACTCCCAGCTCGGCTGCACGCAACGAGTGACCCAGCTTTTGGGGGGGGCCGCGGGGGGGCCAAACACAAGCGCGCAAGACGCCACTGCCGCCTCGCGTTCGGCGATCGGGGGGCCCCATTTGGCCCGCACCAAAGGTCACTCTGGCGAAAGGTCACGCTTACGTTTAGTCGACCAGTGAATGTGAGCAGCCCTTTCGGAGCGGAATCTACGGCCAGGCCACGAGCAAAAAATCCCTACCAGTTCTGGGCGTTAGCAAGTGGTGTTTAGATCGTATCCTCTTCCCGCTCCCAGATTCCCCGTCGTGCCCCCCAAGCCCCAAGGCGCCGATCGTAAAATACACCCCGACGCAACTGACCGAGGCAGGTTTTCAGACCCACCCCCCAATAGTGGAAACTATTTCTCCTTTCGACGCCCCCATTGACGGTCTGGGGTCCCACCAATGGTGGAAGATCATGATCTCTCCGAAGAGGAGAAGGAGGAGAAAGAGCAAGAGGACGAGGGGCGGTGTTTCTTCTCCGCCGGGAGAAACCGAGGGGGGGGGGGCGTTCAAAACTAAAGTTAGGTCGGGCATGTCCCCCTACAGGCAGATCGTGGACGAAAATCAAAAGTACTAAACAAATAATGGAAAACATTCCAAAATACAAAAAAAACGTCACCACACTTTCCTTTGACACTATTTGGATATTCCTCCTGTAGAGGGACAGGCCCGACTTAAAACCTGAAGACCTCCTGGGGTTGCACACCCTCTGCAAGTCGCCGAGAGAGCACGCTCGCCGCGCGGCCCCGCTCGAGGGCGCTCCTCCTTGTTGATGGTGCCGGTCTCCTGCGAAGGGCGCGTCCCTCTCTCTGATCACGGGGGCCCTCCGCCCCCCTCCGCACGCCCCTCCGCCCCCTCCGCGCGCTGCCCACCATGTTTTTTGGCGGAGCGTGGGGCCCAAGCCTCGCCGTCGCTCGGACGCGCATGCCCTGTACATTGTTCGGCCTCGCGCGTGTTTTTGTCGCTCGATGATGCAGGGTGCTCCTCGATGCTGCAGGGTGCCAGGAGAAGGAGGAGGAGGAGGAGGAGGAGGAGGAGGAGGAGGGGGAGGAGGAGGAGGAGGAGGAGGAGGAGGAGGGGGAGGAGGGGGAGGAGGAGGGGGAGAGGAGGAGGAGGAGGAGGAGGAGGGGGGGAGGAGGAGGAGGAGGAGGAGGAGGAGGAGGAGGGGAGGAGGGAGGAGACGCTCAGCGGCCTGCCGCGCGTCGTGATGGCGCCGCTGCCCTAGCGGTTTCGGCCGCCGGGCGGCTCGGGCGGCCGGCGCTGGGCCGCCTCGAGGGCGGCCGCGGGGAGGAGCAGCGAGGGAGGGACGGGCGGGGGGCTTCGAGAGGCTCCTCTAGCAGGATAGGGCGACGACATCTATACATATCCACTGCTCCCTGGCCAGGCCCATCCTCAACCCCGCAGCGGTGTATACGCCACGCCCTCCTGGCTTGGCCAGGAGGGCGCATACACAGCTCCTGGGTTCAAGATGGGCATGGTCAGGGAGCAGTGGATATGTATAGATTTCGTCGCCCGATCTAGCAGGAGGTCTCGACAACAGAACTGATTCACCCCAAGCTTGAGATTCTCTCTTTCGTGTACTCCAGAGAACGCAGAATTCTTGTCGAACGGACCGGAATCCTTACGCATCTGTTGCAGATCCGACGGGGATCCCAGCTTTGGGGTACATCATTCTGTAGTCGATCTCCGACTCGAACTCTGGCACGTCAGCAGCCGCATGCAGCATGCAGGTGGGCTGCTGCATGCTTCAGACAGAACCTTGCTGCCGCGGCCTTTTTCCTCAAACACTTGAGCGGCTAGTTGCCGCGAAAACTCGAGCATTGGCAAGAAGGTTTATCGTCGCGATTCTGGATTTGAATCGTCCCACAACCCATCGAGCGGGGAGACGAACCCTAAACCCCAGTGTCTCGCCAAGCGGTTTAGGATGACGGAGGTCTTCGTTGGCTGATGGAGGTCTTCTGACCTGGGATTTGGACGCCCGAAATGGGTACGGAAAGAATGGGCACTATGCCCAACAACAAATGTTGTCCCAAGCCAACAGCGGCCGCTGTTGGGCAGGCGGCCTTCTGTCTCGAATGGACACAGGCCGCGGCGGCGCGGACAGCGAATCCTGCTCAAAATGAACAGGAATTGCTGTTGGGCATTGTACCCATCCTTTCAGTACCCATTTCGGGCGTCCAGACAAGAGATACCAAGCGATGCCAAACTACGGCCTGTACTGGTCAGGCCGATTGACGAGGAGGCGCGTGGTATGACTTGGTTCTTCCTGGAAGCGAAAGCGGGGTAGGTAATTCACGCTCTGAAGGACGGCGTCCCCGAAAGTCCCGACCCTTTCCCTGGGGCCTTTCAGTACCCATTTCGGGCGTCCAGATGGGATGCCTGCCAGCAGCTGCGCCTCGCCGAGAGCGCTCAAGGGGGAGCCCGGCTCGCCCCGAACGGCCGCCCGAACGGCCCGAGGTGTGGCCGGAAGGCCGGACGTGGCCGGAAGGCCGGACCTCCAACGCACCCAACAGACCACCGAGCTCGGCTGGCTTCGAGAACCTCGGAGCTGCCCGTTCTCCATGCGCCAGGAGGATCTCAGGAAGGCTCATCTCGCCGGGGCCCGGCCACGGCCGCATGCAGGAGGCCGAAAACGGCAGAACGCGCTGCAACACCGTTTTCGGCCTCCGGGAGCCCCAGCCAGGCCCCAGGACCGCCAAACAACAGCTGGGGATGAAGAGCTGGTGCTGGGGGGCTTCTGGAGACCGCGTCTGGAAAAAAAAAATGCGCCGGATCTCTGGGGAGGGAGGATGGATGGGGGGACGAGGGAACTAAACCGCGTGTGTGTGTGTGCGCGTGCGTGCGTGTGTGTGTGTCTGTGTGTGAAAGGGGGCAGCCTGCGCGCGCGCCTCACTTCGCCCAACTATATAATTACTCCGCCGGGCCGCTGCGCGCGTGGCCGCCGCGACGCCAACAGTGTGTTCGTGTGCTCGTGTATGTGTGTGTGTGTGAGCTTGGGTGAGCCTTCATGGGAGCCTCTGTGGACCTCCGCGGCGGCCCTATCATAAGCATGATTTCGCCAGGATGTCGTCCAGATTTCGGCATCCCTCCCCAACCTTTCATCCAGGTTTCGTCCAGATGTCGACCGACGACATCTGGACGAACCCCCCCAAAAAACCCAAAGAATTTTGGGACCCCCTGAGGCTCCCAAGAAGGACCACACAAATGAACGTGTGATTGGCGCCCCCCGACCTTGGAACTCCTTCGAAAACATTGGACGCCCGAAATGGATACGGAAAAAGTGGGTACGATGCCCAACAGCAAATGTTGTCCAAAATCGACACCGCTGTTCGGCAGGCGGCCCTTGTCTCAAATGGACACAATCCGCGGCGACGCCGACAGCGAACCCAGTTGAAAATGGGCAAGAACTCACGCGGCACGCACAAGGGGGTGGGGGGAAGGGGAAAGGCTTCTGAAAAGGAGGCTGCTTCTTAGCAGGCGCGGGCCCTACATCTGTGAACGAGGACCGCGCCTTCTGAGAAGCAGGGGTGCTTCTAAGAAGTCTCCCCCACTCCCCCTGCCCCCCTCTCCGCGTGCCTGAGAACTGCTGGCGGTCTTCGCATCCTTTCTTTCCGTACCCCTTTCGGGCGTTGGCAGAACTGGGCTTAGTGGGACCTGGCTTAATGATGTGTACTGGGGGACGCCCCCCGCCTCGCTCCACTAACCGGAACTGCCGCCGCCCGACAAAACACCAGCTACGGCAGACCTGGTCTAGTGAACCTGGCCATTTCAGGGGCGCCATGGCCCCTACTACTAACCAGGTCCCCTTACCTGGGGTCCTGGCCATACCCGACATGTCGGGTGTGCCGATGGAGCGCCTTCGAAAGGGTGACCAGGGGGGCTCCCCGCGCCGGCGGGCGGGGACGCGCGGGCACGGGCGCGCCTCCAGCAGCCGGTCCGCCAGGGTGGACTTCCCGTGATCGATGTGCGCGATGATGGAGAAATTGCGTATTCTCTCGGGGGGCGTCTGGCCTGGGGGCAGCGGGACGAAGGAGAGCTCCCGGACGAGGTCCGAACAGAGACGGGGTCAGAGGGTCACGCCGCACCGACGATGCACCGCCACCGTCGGCGCAGAGGGCATCGGGCCCCACATCAAGCCGGGTCGTCGATGCATCGGCGATGCGGCACGATTCTCCGACTCCATCTGCTCCACCCACCCCGTCTGAGTTTCGTTTAACCGATCCCCATCCTCAGAGGCGTGGCCTGGGCCCCACTGGCCGATGTACCCCCCTAGATGGGGATATAGGCCGCTCCCTTCGGGTTTCGAGGGGTGTATCCCCAACTTGGGAGGGTGATTTGGTGGGGTCTCGAAGGGGATTGGGATGGGAATGGGGATGGGGATTGGTTAAACGATACTGACCATCTGGGAGGCGTAGGGAGAGAGAGAGAGAGAGAGAGAGAGAGGGAGGGAGGGAGGCGTCGAAGTAAGCGGGGAGCTGGCTCAGAAGGAGCCAGCCCGCGGGCGCCTAGGCAGTGCACCCGCAGCCGAGGCCCGCAGCCGAAGGTGGCGTGCGCAGAATCGGGGAGACGCCCTCCTCCTCCTCCTCCTCCTGCTCCTCCTCCTCCCCCTCGTCCTCCTCCACAACTACTCAATATGAATACTACTCTCCCTCTTCCCCTGATGACGTCTCGGGAGTATTCGCCCCCCCCCCCCCCCCCCGCGTACTGTTTTTTAACACACAGGTTTCCCCGGAGCTGGGTTTTCGCTTGCAATTTTTCCTAAATGCTGCTCTCGCTGGGGCGCGGGCCTCATTTTCGGGCCCCGCACGTTCCGAATCGCGCTCTCGCTGCAGCGCTGGCCTCATTTCCGTGCTTCCGCTCGTTCCGAATCGTGCTCCCGCTGCAGCGCTGGCCTCATTTCCGCGCTTCCGCTCGTTTCCACTCGTGCTCCCGCTGCAGCGCTGGCGTCATTTCCCGTGCCATGCCACGGCATGCAATGCAATACTAGGTTGATACTACGCTTCGCGGTGCTCTTCTACGCCATGCCACGCCGTGCTCTACAATGCATCGCGTACCCTTTCGGGATCATCGCCCTGCTTGACATCCGACTGTGCGAGTAGAGAGGGGATCTGCGCCATGGTAAGAGATGGGAGGGAGGGGTAGGATGTCAGATATGACGCGAGCGCACCTTGTCCCCCTCCCCTTCCCCCTCCCCCTCCCCCTGCCCCCCTGAAACTGGGGCTCGGGGGACTCGGGTTGGGCCCGACGGGGCCGCCAGGAACATGCCGAGACCCAGTCTGGAACCCGACGAGAGAGATGGCCCGCGGCAGGCCTCCCGCGAAGACGGGGCCGTCGGGCTCCAGGGCGGGCTCGTCATATGAAGCGTCGGCGAACCTCGATTCCAGCGAACTCGAGTCTCACGTTTCCCCGACAGGAAGAGGGGAGGGCGCGCGTGCGGGCGGCCGCGGGCCCGACGGGCTCGCGGCTGCGCGTAAGAGGGGAGCGGCCTGCTGAGAAGGCGAGGGGGCCTCTCAGAAGGCAGGCGGGAGCCTTGTCCGACACCGCACTTGCAGCGGTTGGTTCGTGCGCGCGTGCGTGTGCGTGTAAGCGTGCGCGTGTGTGTGAGTGTGTGTGTGTGTGCGTGTGTGTGTATGTGTATATATATATATATATGTGTGTGTGCGTGTGCGTGTGCGTGTGTGTGTGTTGTGCGTGTGCGTGTGCGTGTGCGTGCGTGTGCGTGTGCGTGTGTGTGTGTGCGTGTGTGTGTGTATGTGTGTGTGCGTGTGCGTGTGCGTGTGCGAGCGCGTGCGTACGTGTGCGTGCTCGTGCGTGTGCGCGTGTGCGTGCGCGTGTGCGTGTGTGTGTGTGAGTGTGTGTGTGTGTGTGGGTGTGCGTGTGCGTGCGCGTGCGCGTGAGTGTGTGTTTGTGTGTGTGTGTGTGTGTGCGTGTGCGTGTGCGTGTGCGTGTGTGAGTGCGCGTGTGCGTGTGCGTGCGCGCGCGCCGCCTGCGTGTGCGCGTGTGCGTGCGCGTGCGCGTGCGCGTGCGCGTGTGCGTGCGCGTGCGCGTGTGCGTGCGCGTGCGCGTGTGCGTGTGCGTGTGCGGGTGCGTGTGCGTGTGTATGCGTGCGTGCCTATGCGTGCGTGCGTGCATGTGCATATGCGCTTGCGTGTGCGTTTGCGTGTGCGTGTGTGTATGTGTGTGCGCGTGCGCGAGTGCGTGTGCGTGCGCGTGCGCGTGTACGTGTGCGTGTGCGCGTGCGCGTGCGTGTGCGTGCGCGTGTGCGTGTGCGTGCGCGTGTGCGTGTGCGCGTGTGCGGCGTGCGTGTGCGTGTGCGTGTGCGTGTGCGTGCGTGTGTGTGGCGCGTCGTGCGTGCGCGTGTGCTGTTGCGTTGCGTGTGCGCGTGTGCGTGTGCGTGTGCGTGCGCGTGTGCGTGCGCGTGCGCGTGTGCGTGTGCGCGTGTGCGTGTGCGTGTGTGCGTGCGTGAGCGTGTGCGCGTCGTGCGTTGTGTGCGGTGTGCATGTGTTTGTGTGTGTGTGTGTGTGTGCGTGTGCGTGTGTGTGCGTGTGCGTGCGTGCGTGCGTGTGCGTGTGCGTGTGCGTATGCGTGTGCGTGTGCGTGTGCGTGTGCGTGTGCGTGTGGGTTTGCGTGCGTGCGTGCGTGCGTGTGTGTGTGTGTGCGTGTGTGTGCGTGTGTGCGTGTGTGTGCGTGCGTGCGTGCGTGCGTGTGTGTGTGTGTGCGTGCGTGCGTGCGTGTGTGTGTGTGTCTCGGACTCTCGCTTTGTCCATATGCTCCGCCTTCTGCGAGGGGCAGCACTCGGCCCCACCGCCTCCCCAACGCGTCGGGCACACGACGCGCTCCTTTTGGCGACCTGGTCCCTCCGTTTTGGGCCTGCCCGGCAGAGCATGGGCCCGAGCAGTGTAGACGGGCGCGCGGTCCATGGCACCCACGCCCTCTTCGGAAGCTCAAAACTGGCCTCTCGGGGCCCTTCTGGGCCGCTCTTGGAGCGATCTTGGGCCACTCTTTTTTTTGAGGGGGGGGCTCTCTTGGGCCGTCTTGAGAGCATCTGCGGCCTCAAAAATTAGCCTGGCGAAGGACCCAACCATATGCAGTTGTGAATGCCGCAATTGTGCTGGGTGGTGGCGGACGCACGCGGGCGGTGCCACTGGGGCTTTCGGTGGAGCTCCCTATGGGGCCACGAAACGCTGTACTGGGTGGGTGAAACGCGGTCAGCAAGGGCTGTGCTGCGTGGTGGCGGACGCATGCGAGCGGTGCCACTGGGACCTTCGGTGGAGCTCCCTATGGGGCCACGAAACGCTGTACTGGGTGGGTGAAACGCAGGCAGGGAGCAAGGGCTGTGCAGGGTGGTGGCGGACGCATGCGGGCGGTGCCGCTGGGGCCTTTGGTGGAGCTCCCTATAGGGCTACGAAGCGCTGTTCTGGGTGGGTGAAGCGCAGGGAACAAGGGCTGTGCTGGGTGGTGGCGGACGCAAGCGGGCAGTGTCATTGGGACCTTTGGTGGAGCCCCCTATGGGGCCACGAAACATGCGAGGGGTGTGTCAGAATGGGGTGTGGAACCGCATGCCAGCGCAGCCACTGGGGCCTTCGGTGGAGCTCTCTATGGGGCCACGAACCGTGCGAGGGGTGAGCCGAAATGAAGGGGGGGGGGGGGGGCGCATGCGAGCGCAGCCACTGGGGCCTTCGGTGAGCTCCCCATGGAGCCACCCACGAAGCGCGTGAGGGGTGTGCCGAAATAAAAAATGGAACCGCATGCGAACGCAGCCACTGGGGCCTTCGCTGGAGCTCCCCCTGGGGCCACGAAGCGTGTGAGGGGTGTGCCGAAATGAAAGTGGAACCGCATGCGAACGCAGCCACTGGGGCCTTCGCTGGAGATCCCCCTGGGGCCACGAAACGTGTGAGGGGTGTGCCGAAATGGGGGATGGAACCGCATGCGAACGCAGCCACTGGGGCCTTCGGTGGAGCTCCCCCTGGGGCCACGAAGCGTGTGAGGGGTGTGCCGAAATGGGGGGTGGAACCGCATGCGAACGCAGCCACTGGGGCCTTCGGTGGAGCTCCCCCTGGCGCCACGAAACGTGTGAGGGGTGTGCCGAAATGGGGGGTGGAACCGCATGCGAACGCAGCCACTGGGGCCTTCGGTGGAGCCCCCTATGGGGCCACGAAACGTGTGAGGGGTGTGCCGGAACGGGGGGTGGAACCGCATGCGAACGCAGCCACTGGGGCCTTCGGTGGAACTCCCTATGGGGCCACGAAACGTGTGAGGGGTATGCCGAAATGGGGGGTGGAACCGCATGCGAACGCAACCACTGGTGCCTTCGCTGGAGCTCCCCCTGGGGCCACGAAACGTGTGAGGGGTGTGCCGGAATAAGTGGTGGGGAGGCATGCGGACGCTTTTTTTGATTTTTGATTTGCGCGCGGGTGATCGTCTGCCGAACACTCCTGCCCGTGGCGCCGAAACGACGAGCGAAGGGCCCGAAGGAAGGGCCGAAAGAAGCGAGGGACGGACCAGGACCAGACAGGGCCGAGCGAGGGACCGAACCGAAAAACAGGGACAACGAAAAATCGAAGGCCCGAGACAAGCGATGCTGGCAAGACCTGGCACTTAAATTGGAGCCCGTGTCCTGGCTCCTGGGCTTCCAGCCTCAACCTCTGGCCAGGCAGCAGCATGCAGACATGGCACAAGCAGCACGGCAGCGGAGAGCCCTTTATCTCTTCGCGAGCCTGGGCTGGGGGGAGAGAAAAAGATGATGATGATGATGAAGCGCCTTGAAAGGTCGGTCCTCCCATAACACAAACCTGAGAAGCCACCAATACGCCAAATGCGTAAGGTAGAGAGAGAAAGAAGGCGAAGAAGCAGGAAAGAATAGAAGCGGAGAATAGGTAAAGCCCAACCCAGGATTGAAACCCAGGATACTGAAAGAAAACATAAATGAAAGACTGTCCAAGATCCCAAATAAATCCCACCACTAGGTTCCTCTTGTGTTGAATGAAGATAGAGAAACAGAAGAAAAGGGATGCCCAAATTTGACTAACAAGATCTTGAGTGACAATTGGGTCCCAACTTTGAAAGCACATGGTCCCAAGGTCTAAAGTAAGAGGTGAAGAAAACTTTCATTAAGTCCCATGAAACCCATTTAACATGAGTAGTGATCAAGGCTGATATATATGACTAAAAGAGAATCTGAATGATAAACTGAACGACCCAAGCGCGCAATGAAACCAGAAGATACGGAGGCACGCAAGATGGATAGGATGAGTGGGCGCAGGCGGAACGGGTGCCTGCTTCTCAGCGCCTCTGTACCCACTCATCCTCAGGCCTAGCCGACGAGCCCTGACGTGTCGGCACAGGGACATTTCGACTGGCAGAGAGATGGCATAGCTAGAGAGGCATGCAATGATGTCGCCTCACGCGGCAGGCGGAGCAAGAGTCTTTCTCTGTGCTTCTCTTTGCGAGCCTGGGCGGGGAAAAGGCGAAAAAGGCAACACAAAAGAAGATGAGTGGGCGCAGGCGGAACGGGTGCCTGCTTCTCAGCGCCTCTGTACCCACTCATCCTCGGTCCTAACCGACGAGCCCTGACGTGTCGGCACAGGGACATTTCGACTGGCAGAGAGATTCGTGGCATAAACTAGAGAGGCATGCACTGATATCACCCCGCGCGGCAGGCGGAGCAAGAGTCCTTCTCTTTGCGAGCCTGGGCGGGGGGAGGCGTGACAACAGCACAAAAAGGGATGAGTGGGCGCAGGCGGAAACGGCGCCTGCTTCCCAGCGCCTCTGTGCCCACTTATCCCCAAGCCTAGCCGACTACAGACGTGTCGGCGCCTGACATTTGGCCCGACCTAGACGTGTCGGCACACCTGGCGATAGAACATGCACTTCTGGCGGGTTGGTGTCGGGGATCCAAGAAGTCCCGCCAGCATCACACAGTCGAGACAAACCAGATATCCCATGATATATCCACCCCCACCTCCGATGTTAACCCCGAGATATCTCCGGGGACTCTAAAAGCCATGCAGGATCAAACAGTGCCTGAAAATTGAAGAGATCATGAGGGTCAGGAAAGGCATATATAACGTTGACATTGTCAACGGCAGTGACATCGCCGACTGGTTGATCAGTGCGGGGGTCACGTCCATCACGCATGCGGCGGAGCCGTGAGATGGTGCCAGAGGCCCGCGGAGGGCCAGTGCAGGATTTCGTTAAATCAACCACCTTCTTACACGAGTAGCGGCCACAGCGGCGACAAACAATGATAAGATCTAACCGCCTGAGCACGTGCCCACCGCCAGTGGGAGAGGAGCACTGAGATCGCAATAAGTAGCTCTTGGAAACCGAGCTAGCCCAACAATTCACACAGCGGAACCGGCCCGCCGAAGGGTCCCAGAAATGCTCATGCAAGGCCCCAGAGGAGGCACCAGAGAGGACTAGGGGCGGGACCGAGGGGGCGGGCATCTCATCAGAATCCGCCGCCCAAACCTTTTTGGGCACAGTCTTAAAAATCCACGCTATACAATGACCAATATACACACCAAGATTGCGCACCAGCAATCCAGAGCGCTTGACTCGGTCGTGCAGGACCGTGTCCTGAGTATGTAGGTCCGCACCTAGATTAGCAAGTCTGTCGGCCTGCTTATTACCAACAGAGGTGGAGTGGCCACGAACCTTGGTGACCTTAATTAGGTGATACCCGATATCTGAAGCCGCACGGTGGACTCTGATCCACAAGGATGCATGAGTGGCCCAGCCGTGCGTGGTAGCTTCGAACCCCATTGCCCAGCCGTCAACGACATACTGGGCATCCGTGACGTACTCATAGCAGTCGGAGGGGGCAGCATGGGTTAGATAAAACAAAAACGCGTAGAGCTCAGCCCCTGAGACATCCTGGGTGAGAAAGGGATACGCGCCGTAAGCACCAGCATTGAGACGAAGCCGATCATTGGCGAGGGGCTCACCAAAGACGTTTCGGCCACGCGGGGCAAATGAGCAAACGCCCCATCCACAGCGGAGAGTGAGCGGCGAGGGACCGTGCTTTCCCGAGCCATCTCCATACGCAGGCGACGAGAAAAAGGGGCCGTCGATGGCCCCTTTCCAGACAGGGTCTGGGAAAGGTGGTGCGAGCAAGGAACAATAACGCGGGTCGGGAACCATGGCCGTGGTCCAGACAGGGTTCTCGCGATACTGCTCTATGCAGCGGGTGAGGGCTGGAGTCGGGCCGAACCAACGACGAAACTCCAACGGCCCATCACACTCATAGGGGGTGTGAAACACGGGGTCGGAAGGGACAAGCTGACAAATGGGGCACCGAGGTTTAAAGTACATGCCCCCAGATATAAAAGTCCTCAGAGCACGTTGCTGGAGCACCCCCCATCCTTCAGTCCTTTTTGACAGGAGGGGAAGTAGAGGAGGCAGGAAGGGGGGCCCAGACAGGTGACTGAAGGATGGGTGACGCTCAGAGGCCTGCTTCCAAGCCCAAGCAGACGCGTCGCGAGTCACCAATGCGACCACCTCACGAGGGGACGTAGACGAAATATCAAAGTCGGTTCCAAAAGAATTCCGCCACATTGTGGGCGAGAGCGAGACCGCAGACCACCCAATCCTACGCATAGTGGCTACCAATATCTGTCCTGGGCCCTGCATAGGAGGAGTCGGCTTGCGGGGGGGGTCGGGCGCGCGGGAGGCGGGCGGAGGCGTCGCCGGCGCCCCGCGCCCCCGGGGGGCTCCATGTTGGATTTCCCAGGCTGCGCCAAGCGCGCGCGCGTTACTTGCCCGCGCGCTCACACTCGCGCAAGCGCATCCTAAGAAACTATGATTTGGGTCGGAACCGGGCGACTACGGGCATGTGGCGCCTGTCAAGGCTGCTTCTGGGAGCGATTGCTGCTGGCTCGACGCGCGCGATATGCATGTAACGACTTTTGGAGGACGGGCGCTGCGCCGTCCAATCCAACGCGGCAATGGCGCGGTCTGGGGCGCGCGGCCGTCGCGGCGCACGGCGGTCGACGTGACCGCGTAGGGCGCGCGATCGGCCGCGCGGTATTTGCGGGCCATTCGGCCGACGCTGCCGGGTCGCCCTCGAACAGCCCGCCAGGAGTACGCAAATGCGCAATGCGCCAGCGCGCCGCCTCGCTGAACCAGCGAAGTCGCGCGGCGCGCCCGCGGCGCGGACCCGCCGCAATTAACTCGCGGGACAGAGGCCTCTCTCCATGGGTTCTGGCACCGATTCTGGCCTACTTCCCCGTTCTGGGCGATTCTTGTTCCATCGCCGATTCCTCCTTTGATTCCGTATTGATTCCGTGCTGATTCTTTTGATTCTGCTAGAATCAGGGGTCGCAGCTGTGCCGATTCTGTTTTGATTCTGCACTGATTCCGTACTGATTCCTTTGATTCCCCTGTGCCCCGGGGACCATCAGGCCGCGGCCCGAGCTCCCGCCTCGGCGGCATGGTTTTTTCCAGGAGCGCGGAAAAGTTTTGAGGGGTAGGGGGCGGGGCGGGGGGGGGTGCGGAGCGATTTTTGGGGCGCGTCGGGCGGCCGAGCCACAGATTTCCAAGCCCAGTGCGCGCGCCCAACATGGCAGGCGCGGGCGCGCGCGCGAGTTCTCGACCGTCGGCGCATCTGTAAGTTCGCACCCCGCCCCGCGCGCGGGAATGGAAACTTGCGTTGCGGTTTCCAATTGAAGGCGTGGCCGTTGCAACTGCATCGCATTGCTCAGCGCGCAAGAGCAGCATGGGAGGCTTTGCGTTCTCGCATGAGAAGTGCGCGGAACCGAACCGAACGGTCGGCGGCGCCCGCTCCTGCGCCGCGCGCGAGGCCATCGCGTCAGCGCGGGAGGCTACAAGGGTCTGGGCCGTCGCCCTGGGGCGCGGGCGCAGCGCGAGGCCCGCGCGGGTCTCTCGCGCCAAACATGCGCAACATGGTCGGCCCGCCCGCCGGCTGGCGCTCACGGGCGACGCGACGCCGGCGCCGACTGCGAGGCCGACTGGGCCCGGAGGATTCCTGAGAGCCCCGGGAAGGGGCAGCGGGCCGCGATGGAATCGGCGCGGTCGTTGGCGCCCCCCCCGCGCCCGCCCCCCCCTGCAAGCCGACTCCTCCTAGCCCTGCAAGTCAGTCCACGGGGTATCTGGCGTCACCTTGGTGTAGGCTTCCTGGAAAACTTGGTCTATCATACCGACGGGTAAGAGAGAATCCCATCTAGAGACAGTCCAGAGGCGCATCACTTCAGCATGTGCATCAATCGCAGGGTCGGTAACACCATGCAAAGCCAAATCCATCGTGACAGACCGACGCTTACCTGCGCCGAGACCAGCGTGGTATATAGTACGAACCTGACGAATCTGATGGCTAGACAGACCGACAACATCGATGCCGTACATGACCGTGGGCCGCAGGTTGGTGTTTACAATACCTGCAACCTTGGCACCAGCTCTCTTTAGCTTCAGAAAGCGTCGGGCCTTAGACATGGCCTTCTTCAAACGACCATTGAGGACAATACGGGGGCGACGCCCCTGACGAAGCTGATAATCAATCCCGAGGTTGCGACAAGAGAACTTGGCGGCACCAACGAGACGTGGGGTTTCAGCTGCAATGCTCTGGGCCAGGCCAACTGGGGGTCGGTAGCCAAGAGCACAATTTTCTTCTCAGAGAGTGGCAAACGTGCAGGGAAAGTCAGCTTGCTCATCAAAAGGTGTGACGCATCAGGACCCAGTTTGAGCAACTCCCTCTCCGTGCCTATCCCCAGGGCCTGGACGTCGTCGGCGACGAGGCCGAGATGCATATTTGGATAAGACTGACGAAAGGAATCCAACTCAGGCATCAATAAAATACGCATAAACAGATCGGCAAAATAACAACCAGCCACAACAGTTTTACTAGCCCTGACCCACTCCCCGACGATTCGGCGCAGCGTGACCACACGTGGGGAACGACACAGAGACAAGAATACCCTCAAGAGTGCTGGATGAAACCCAAACTCACTAGCTCGTCTAATGAGAAGTTTATGGCGAACCTGTTCAAAGGCCTTCTGGATGTCGAGCAAAAGTGCAAACACAGACAAACCTTTGGCGGCAGCTAGCTCCGTTAGCGCGCCCATACGCCACACACATGCTTGACAAGAGTGACCGCGCACACCATGCACGTATGGACGAGGATGCAAGCGCGCCCACATACCACCGTACGTGTGCCTGGAGAACCGAGAGAACGTGCGCACACACGTCGTGAACAGAGCCACAGTACGCTCGCCGCCGTCGGTCTTCGGTATCAAATTCACGATGAACACCGCGAGAATGTGAGGAAAGCTGCCCATTCGCAGAACAGCACGCCAGATGCCAAACAAGGCCAGAAGAGACGAGTCGGATAGGAGCGCATGGTGACGTGGATGCATCGAGTCCAGTCCAACCGACGTGCGAGCCTTGTACCTGCGACACATCTGTCTGTACTTGTCGAAAGACGGGTGAGGCAAGGATGCGGTGCCGTCAGGAGGTATCGGCGGGAAATCCAGGGCCAGGCACGGATCGTCAGGGTGCTCCTCCATGGGCTCCCAGCTAGCATGCCAAACTCCTTCTCGCGCCTTAAGATGATGCTGCGGCGTGCCGGCTGGGGCGTCTGGGTTCGGGGTGGTCTTGTCGAAAGATGCCCAATCCATCGATCCCTTGACGAATCGGTGCGCAGCAGAACCGCCTTCCTGGACAGATCGGATGGCCCATGGTGTCCAGGATTGATATCTCTGAGCCGATGCAGCACGTTCCAGAGCAGATGCGGACTCAGCCAAGACGCCACGCAGCCAATCGATGGAACCGAGATCTAGGGAACAAAGCCTATTGGCAGAATACCTCCACCATGACCAATCAGGGGGAAGGACCTCCATCACGCGGCGAGGGGCGATATTTGCGCAGGGCTTGACAGGCTCTCTGATATGCGGGCCACAACTGCTTGCCAGCCAGATACAGAAGAGTGCCAAGACGGTTGGAAAGATACCTCCAGAGCCTGCCTTCATATGACGACACCACGCCTCCAGGAAACAGTCTGGAAACCGAAATCTGAATAGTAGACGGGCGCTCGCCCCACTTGGTGTAGTCCTGCGGATCTGGCAACTGGAATAGGGCAACCAACTCCTGAGCAGACGTCTTCAGCCAAGGAGAGGTAAGGCGATCCAGATCTTCCACAGTGTTGACTGCATCAGGGTCAGGAAAGGCATCCCAGGAAGGCGGGCAATTCGTACACCTCACAGGCCTTATTACAGGGATACGAGGAGGACGTCGAAACACAGAAACCAAATCAGAGTGGAGATTACCACGAAGAGTGAGAGCTACAGGCTGGTGCTTGGGGATCAGGGGGGTTTCCCAGACCTCGCACTTGACGGCAGCCGCAAGCAAGGGGTGAACCACAAAGTAGTCCATCAACGACTGGGCACCCGCGGACTCATAGGCATGGTGATCTGGCGCGACAATGACCCCACCTACGAGCGTTAAGAAGTCCGTATTCTGCAAGTCCCTGGGGGACATATTCCAGTCCCCTGATATAACAAAGGGGGTGGAGATAGTCTTCATGGCTGCTGCAACCTGCATCAGAAGCTGGGCGCTGCGATCTTCAGCGCCGCCCCCTGTGCGCAGATAAACATTGGCCCAGGGGATACCTGAATCAACGCGCCCATGCCATAGCTTCAGGACAAATCTCTCTGGAGGGGGCAAGACAACAATCGGATCCAATACCACTTCAGAGAAGGGCCTGGCGTAGTGTGAGACAAGACCCACTCCCGAGCTCAAGCCGCCTTTCTGAGTACTGACTGAAAGGTGAAGGTGCGCATGGAATCCATGCTTATGCGCGCGGCTGACAGCGAACTCGATAGCCTCTTCTGAACGACAGAGTTCTTGAAACCCAACAGCATCAAACCGATCCGGATAAGCCTCCAGGAAAATATCGGCATTAGACCAGGAGGTAACGTTCACAGTGACGATGACCCAGTCCCGACGAGGCTTCTTCACGAAGGCTGACTTGTCGGGCGGGGTCTCCGATGTACTAAAGGTCAGACGGGCCCTTGGCGTTGGAGCCCTGGAGACTCTCTGCCGCTGCTGGGGTGTCGGCGGGGGCAGAGGCGGCGGCAGCCGATGGCGTGCAACCCCCTGATTGTCCCAATGGATCAACAGCGACATCAGGGGCGTGCGCAGGACGTTTCGGCGCAGGAGGCAATGAGGAAGAAGAGCGGGGATGGGGCCCTGGCAACACGTGATGGGACCCCTTGCTGGTCGACAGACATCCTGGGCTCCTCCGACTGGGACCGAGGTTCGCTGGCAACAACAACAGGGGGCATAACCAGACATAACGATGCCCTGAAGGTCACGTAACGCCTGAGCAAGCTTCTTGTCTCTCTGAACTGCCTGGGAAGCTGCGAAGACGTCCGCCACGGCTGACGGATATGGGGGTGTGCCACCCTCGGGACCTGGCTCACTCGAAGGGAGATCCTGCAACTTAGACTGCCACATAGCCATATCCTGGGCGACACGCTCCTGACGGGCACAGAGGGCATCCCTGTCGCTCTGAAGGTCCAGAATCTTGCGGTCGAACTCACGAATCTGACTCGAGATCTTGTCAAACTTCTTACTGGCCCAATGGTGACGCTGCTTATAGAATGCACGCTTCTGGGGAACCGTAAGCATGTCAGACTTCTGTGCACGAAGATGCTGCAATTCATCCTGGAGACCCAAGACCTGATCCCGAACGTACTTGGTTGGGGGAAGCAAGCGAAGGGACCCCAACTGGCCCTGCAGGGCCTTGATAGTCTGATCAACCTGCGTAACCGAGAGCTCATTGCCATTGGTGTCGACACAGCCGCCATCAGCATCAATGTCGTCGCCAACATAATCAGCCCAAAAACCACGATCACTGCCAAAACCGTCGTCGCCAGAATCATCACCGAATCTATCCTGCACCTCCTCTTCCAATGGAGCCTGGAAACGTTCATCCAAAGACCGAACTGGGGGAGTGGCAGTACCGTCACACGCATGACGATCATGAGCACGAGCACGGGGAGGAGACAAGACACGATCACTGCCACTGCCTTTGCTCCTGCCTTGCCGTCTTTGTCGCCTTTGCGACCATACTTTCCTGGACCCTGTCCTCTGGAGCGGCCAGGAAAGGGGGTATTGCAGAACTTGCACTTCTGGCGGGGGTTGGTGTCGGGGATCCAATAAGTCTTGCCAGCATCGCGACAGACGAGACAGACCAGATATCCCATGACTCGCGCGCGCGCGAGACTCGAGGGTCCACTGGGGCGTTCGGTGGAGCTCCCTATGGGGCCACGAAGCGTGTGAGGGGCGTGCCGAAATGGGGGGTGGAACCGCATGCGAACGCAGCCACTGGGGCCTTCGGTGGAGCTCCCCCTGGTGCCACGAAACGTGTGAAGGGTGTGCCGAAATAGGTGGTGGGGAGGCATGCGGACCCTGCCACTGGGGCGTTCGGTGGAGCTCCCTATGGGGCCACGAAGCGTGTGAGGGGTGTGCCGAAATGGGGGGTGGAACCGCATGCGGACGCAGCCACTGGGGCCTTCGGTGGAGCTCCCTATGGGGCCACGAAACGTGTGAGGGGTGTGCCGAAATGGGCAATGGGGAGGCATGCGGACCCTGCCACTGGGGCGTCCGGTGGAGCTCCCTACGGGGCCACGAAACGTGTGAGGGGTGTGCCGAGATGGGTGGTGGGGAGGCATGCGAACCCTGCCACTGGGGCCTTCGGTGGAGCTCCCTATGGGGCCACGAAACGTGTGAGGGGTGTGCCGAAATGGGTGGTGGGGAGGCATGCGGACCCTGCCACTGGGGCCTTCGGTGGAGCTCCCTATGGGGCCACGAAACGTGTGAGGGGTGTGCCGAAATGGGTGGTGGGGAGGCATGCGGACCCTGCCACTGGGGCCTTCGGTGGAGCTCCCTATGGGGCCACGAAACGTGTGAGGGGTGTGCCGAAATGGGTGGTGGGGAGGCATGCGGACCCTGCCACTGGCCTTCGGTGGAGCTCCCTATGGGGCCACGAAGCGTGTGAGGGGTGTGCCGAAATGGGTGGGGAAGCATGCGGACCCTGCCACTGGGGCGTTCGGTGGAGCTCCCTATGGGGCCACGAAACGTGTGAGGGGTGTGCCGAAATGAGTGGTGGGGAGGCATGCGGACCCTGCCACTGGGGCCTTCGGTGGAGCTCCCTATGGGGCCGCGAAACGTGTGAGGGGTGTGGAGTGGTGGGGAGGCATGCGGACCCTGCCACTGGGGCCTTCGGTGGAGCTCCCTATGGGGCCACGAAACGTTTGAGGGGTGTGCTGAAATGGGTAATGGGGAGGCATGCGGACCCTGCCACTGGGGCCTTCGGTGGAGCTCCCTATGGGGCCACGAAACGTATGAGGGGTGTGCCGAAATGGGCGTCGGTGACGATGACGATGATGATGACGATGATAATGATGATGATGATGATGATGATGATGATGATGATGATGATGATGATGACGACGACGACGACGACGACGACGACGACGACGAAAATGATGATGATGATGATGATGATGATGATGATGATGATGATGATGATGATGATGACGATTGGAAGAGGGAGGAGGGGGAGGAGGAGGAGGAGGAGGAGAGGAACGCGGGGCACCGTCCCTTCAAAACGAGGACCCAACACCACAGGATGGTTGGGAACAAATCGGAAGCGAAGAAGCGAGAAGGCAGACACACATGTGTTGTCCCCCCCCCCACACCCAAGCGCCCGCCCCCCAGCCCCCGCGCCCGCCCGAGCGCAGGGGCGGAATCGCGCGGCAGCGCAACTGGATCGTAGGAGGGGGGCCCGAAGCCTCCAGGGAGGCGTCTCCGAAGCTCGGCGAGCGTCCGACGAGCTCCCTGCCTTCTGAGAGGCCCCTCCCCCTCGCCTCCGAAAGCCGCCCACGCCCGCGCCATCCCCCCCGACTGCGCGCAGCCGCCAAAGACATCCAACCCCTACCCCCCCCCAACTGTCAATTCGCCGGAATCGGTGGAGGGAGGCGGCGGGTGGATTCGGATATCGCCACGTGTTTTTACGAATTCCGAACCCCGCCGCCCATCGAGGTGCCCGAACCGTGGATCGGCGAGGGCAGGGCTGGGCTCTCCGCCGCCGAAGCCGAGGCTCGGCAGACCTCCACCCGTGCGCACGTCGGGCACGCTTCGGTTGACTGGACTCTCCGAGCCCGGCGTTCGCAGCTCAGCACACACCACCCATTCCAGAGGAACCACAGCAAGGCGCAAACATACTTTACATCTGAGCCCCGCGCAGGCTTCTTGGATCGGTGCTGGAGATCCCCCCCTCTCTGGCGCGCGGAGCGCGCCAGTGGCGGCGCGGGAGGCGCCGCCAGAATGGCCCCGAATTCGGTGGCAACTCATGAGGGCCTCCCATACCTTCCTGTCGGCTCTTGCGAATCGACGCTTATCGACGCTAAGCGACGCTACATCGGCGTTAACCGACGCCAGCCGACGCTAAATCGGCGCCAGCCCATCGACTCCCAAACGCTGACCGACGCTAGTCGACGCTCAAGACGGAATCAGGAGGGCAGACCAGGCTCCCACGATTTGCTGCCGAGCCCGAAATCCAACTGACTCGCCAAACGGTTTCGTCGGCGCGCACCGCTCACGAGGTCCGCGCGGGTCTCTTGGAGGTCGGCGCCGCGCCCCTCTCTCCACTGGCGCGCGGAGAGCGCGCCAGGGGCGGCGCCAGCGCCGCCTCCGCAGCGGGTCTGGCGCGGATCCAAGACGTCCACGCGGACCTCCGACAGCGGACGTGCATGCCACCTTGAACAAAAGAACGCCGATAGTCTTGGATCGGCGCTGGATCCCCCCCCCCCCTTGGCGCGCGGAGCGCGCCAGAGGCGGCGCTGGAGCCGCCTCGGGGGGTCCAGCGCGGATCCAAGAAGTCCACGCGAAACTCCGAGCACTTCAGCTGAGGCCGTGCGTCTTCTTCGAGTGGGCGCGGTGGAGCACCCGGGCCCCGGACTTGGGGCTGCATGGGCGGTGGGGGGGCCGATGTTCCCGCCCCTGGGGCGGTCCCCCCCTGTCGGGGCCCGCTGGGGAAGTGGGACGGGAGAGGCGAGAAAGTCAGGAGCGAAGACCTGCGGACAGAGGACGAGCATGGCGGGGAGGACTGGCGGCGCGCACAGGGGGGTAGGGGGAGGGGGGGAAGGCTGCTTAGAAGGAGGCTGCCTCTCAGAAGGCGCCGACCTTCCATCTACAGAGAAGGCCCGCGCCTTCTGAGGAGCAGGGGTGCTTCGAAGAAGCCTCCCCCCGCCCTACCCCCGTCTGCGCGTTGCCGAGAGGACGAGCAGGGGGTAGGGCAGGGAGGAAGAGGGGGATGACTGCTGGCGGGAAGGCTGTAGGACCAAAGGGAAAGCCCAGAGATCCTCTGCACTGATTGTGCGGGCATGGGACCTCTGGCATCCTGGCCAGCTCCCCAGGATCTGCTCTTCGTCTGGAGCGCTGTCCTGACGGCCCCGGGGCCCAGCGAGGCCCCCCAGAGGCTGAGAACAGTAACCCTCCGCGTTGCTCCCCTCCATCACGTGGTGTTGGGTCCTCGTTTTGAATACGCACCGCCCCGCGTCCTCTCCTCTCCTCCTTCTTTCACCCTCCGCCCTCCTCCCATACCAGGATCTGCCCTCCGCATACCCACTTCGGCGCACCCCTCACACGCTTCGTGGCCCAATGAGCAGCTCCATAGACGGGACCAGTGCCAAGGCCTGCATGCCCTTTCCATACCATTTCGACGTACCCCTCACAGGCATTTTGGCTCTATACGGAGGTCCACAACTCCCAGACGGCCCAAACGGCCTCCAAGACGCCAGAAGAGGGCTTCAAGAGGCCTCCCAAGAGAGCCCCAAGGGGCAGCACTCATTGATTGTTCGATGGTTTTTGAAGGATATTGGGGTCCTCGCCTCTTCGTTCCCGACGCTTCAAGACGGCACAGGAGGCCCCAAGTATCGCCCTAACAGGGCCTCAGGGGCCCTCAAGAGGGCGCCGAAACGGACCAAGAGGCCCCCCAGACGGCCCAAGAGGCCTCCAAGGCAGCCCAAGAGGGCCCCAAGAACGCCTCAAGATGACCCCAGCGGGTGAGCACGAACCGATATTTCGATCTCTCCGCCCCTTGAGGCCCACAAGAAATCGGCGCACCCCTCGCACGTTTCGTGACCCAACGAGGAGCTCCACCGTACGGCCCAGTTACTAGGGCCGCATGCCTTCTCCACACCATGTCGGCACACCCCTCACACGTTTCGTGGCCCTCATGGGGAGCTCCACCTAAGGCCCCAGTGCCAGGGCCCGCATGCATTCTCCACACCATGTGGGCGCACCCCTAACACGCTTCGTGGCCACATAGAGAGCTCCACTATACGGCCCCAATGCCAGCGTCAAGGCCCGCATGCATTCTCCTCACCATGTCGGCACACTACTCACACGTTTCGCCTTTCCCCTCCCAGGGGGCTCCACCAAACTCACAATTGCGTATGGTTGGGTCCTTGGCCAGGCTAACTTGTCCCAATCCTCCCTCGGCTTGGGTTCTCGCTTTGAATAGAGCGCTGTGGCCTGCATCCTCCTCATCGTCGTCCTCGTCCTCGTCCGAATCGTCGCGACTTTCGTGGGCTCCTGGGAGGTCCAACGGAATGGGTTGTCACGCGCACCCGGAGGTCCGGCGGAGTGGTTTGTCGCGCACTTACATGCGAGACTCCTCGCGGCCGAGCCGCTCCCTAGGGGGCTGCGATCTGCGCGACTGCATCCGTTTGTGCTGAACGGGCCTATTGATAGCCGCCTCGCGTTTGGAAAGGATTGGTAAGGGCGGGTGTTCAGGGGGGTTGGCGCAAATAGGAGGTAAAGAAAGTGGCCCTGAAGTGACCCTTTGAGCCCCTTTTTCCCGCCCCCCCATTCAGGTCACCACCTCTTAAGACCCGCCCGAGCTGGGTACGCCTCGGGAATTTTTCAACACCCGGAAAGTCCAGAGAGGGAGGCTGTGTGCGGCTTGCACGC
This sequence comes from Prorocentrum cordatum, assembly GCA_963575745.1. Taxonomy (NCBI): domain Eukaryota; class Dinophyceae; order Prorocentrales; family Prorocentraceae; genus Prorocentrum; species Prorocentrum cordatum. The sequence goes on from CAUYUJ010016105.1 coordinate 107,514, forward strand.
TGGTGTGGTGCGAGGCGGGCACCCTTCCAAGAAGGCCGCAGACTTCCTCAGAAGGCAAGGGGCGTCCCATAGGACCCCTTCCCGCCCCCAAGAGGCCTCTTTAGAGGCCGCCGGGCTCTCCCGCCGTCTGAAGAGCCGTCCCGCCCTCTCAGCCGCCTTCTCGCGCGGTCTCCCTCGTGCGCGCCGCTGGCAGGAGCCAGTGGGGCAAGCGAAGGGGGCCAAGGCCCGCATCGAGCGCGGGGGCGCAGCAACCGCGACGCGGGAGCCCAGCGGAGAGTTGGCGTTCCTCCAGGGACGGCCCGAAGGTCTCGGGGGGTCGGGGGTGGGGCATGGCTGCACCCCCGAGGGTGGCAGGGGCAGGAGGAGGGGGCGGGGGGATGGAGGCCGAGGCGAGGCAGGGAAGAGGTGTGCCCAAACGAGCCGCAGCGCATCCGCCGCGAGGCAGGGAAAGTTCCGCCTTCTTTCTCCCAGAGCTCCTGCTCGTCCTACCTCCCTGCGCAATCCCTCTCCTTCCGCACGTCCCTCACTCCCTCCCCACCCCCCTGCAGCCTCCCCCCGCCTCCTTCCTCCTCGTCCTCCCCGTCCTCGCACTTTTGGATGTCCGCGCTGATTTCTCAGATCGGCGCCCGCCGGGACCCCCGTCCCTGGCGCGCGGAGGGCGCCAGGGGCGGCGCCTCCGGCGCCGCCAGGGGGAGCTCAGCGCCGATCCGAGAAATCCGCGCGGACCTTTCAAAACTAATGTCCATGCCTTCTGTGACAGAACGCGTTTCACGGGCGCCTTATAAAAATGATCACCCCCTCACGGAAACGGCAAAAATCTATAACCTGGTTGGATGGGCTATACCCCCGTTGGACGGGCAATACTCAAATTGACCGGGGGACACCCTTTTTGGAATGTAAGTTTCGGAGGACTTCCGCAATTGATTTCCGATTGTAAGCCATCGCGAAAACATCTGGAGTGCCAGTCGTGTGCCCTGAAAGACCCACATGATTTCCTGGAGCAATGATACTATGAACGGGCGCCTCCCGTGTAAACGTGTACACAGATATCGGAATACACGGTGTGAATCGATTATATTCCTACGTGAACCGCATAAGAGTCCGATGTGATTCGGATACGGTTCCTACATGAATCGTGCGCGATTCCTACGTGAATCGTATACGATTCTAATGTGGATCGTATAGGAATCCTGTGAATATTATAACGGCCCGATGTGAATCGTATACGTTACGATACGACTTCAGTGTATCGTATCCCGATGAGGATCGCATTCCATTGTTTTATGGGTAACATACGACTCCAATGTGAAACGTCTACGATTCCGATCTGTGTCGCATGCGACTCCTATGCGAATTCGAAACTACTCCTACGTGAATCGTACACGATTCCTACGTGAACCGTGTACGAATCTTGTGCGGATCGTCCATGCTCCCTCTGTGAACCGTACACGCCGACGTCACTCGTCTACGACTCCTGTGAACCGCATGCTGTGCCCGTGTACGAATCGTGTATGGCTCGAAGCGCATACGAACCATATGTGGGCCGCTTGCGATTCCTATCTGAACCGCATGTGACTTCAATGCGAATCGTGGATCCCCAAAAAAGCACGAACAACCCTACAATAATCAGAAGAAACCCCACGCATCCCTAAGGAATCTTACCTTATCTTCAAGAACCCGCAGACACCCCACGGAACCCCGACAGATCCTCAGGCTTCCCAAGGGTGCGCCGAGCTGGAATCCTCAGGAATCCTCGGGGTCCTGTGGAATCATGTGCAACGGATTCAAAGGAACCCTCAGGAATTCTTAAATAATCCAAACATGAAACCGAGTAAAACCTAAGACACCTTCATGAACTTTAGAAGAGCCTGTGGACCCGCTGAGGTCTCCAGAGCCCGAAAGCGGTGAAAAACCTCCAGGAGCCGTTTCCCTCGGGACCCTTTTCCATCATGCGCCATACGAAAGAAAAATTAGTCAACGAAGGGGTTTCGGCGGCCACGGCGAACCCGTCCACAACAGGGTCTCCAGACTCTGATCCAAGGAACGCCTCGGGAATCGCAGCATCTCCCGAGCTAAAGGTGTTCCTCCGCGTCCTCCGCCTCCTCCTCCTCCTCCTCCTCCGCCTCCCCCTCCTCGACCTCCCCCTCCCCCTGCCCGCGCCCAAGCACGCTGTCCTGCCCGCGAGCCGTCGGCAAGTCCCGCGACGAAGAGGACGAGGGGGGAGGGAGAACGACGAGGAATGCGGGAGGCGGAAAGAGGCACACGTCGAGGGCTTTGTGTCCAGTGTTTTGTTCTTGGTGTTTGGTGTTTGGTGTGTGGTGTTTGGTGTGTTTGGTGTTTGGTGTTTGGTGTGGTTGGTGTGGTTGGTGTTTGGTTTGCTTGGTGTTTGGCGTTCGGCGTGGCGTTTGGCGTTTGGCGTGTGGTGTTCGGGGTTGGGCGTTTGGGGCTTGGTGTTTGGTGGTTGGGGTTTGGTGTTTGAGGTGTGGTGCTTGGGGTTTGGTGATTGGGGTTTGGTGCTTGGTATTTGGGTTTGGGTTTGGGTTTTTGATGTTTGGTGTTTGCTGTTTGGGGTTAATTTGTTGTTTGTGGTTTGGGGTTTGTTGTTTGTGGTTTGCGGTTTGGGGGTTCGGTCTGATGTGTGGTGTTTGGTGTGTGGTGTTTTGTGTGTGCATGTGTGTGGTGTGCTGGGGTCTCTCAAAAGCTCCAACCGGGGTGTAGCCCAACTTTGCCAGGGTATAGATAGCCCGCCCAACCGGGGTCCAACCCGTCCAACTAGGGTATAGAATTCTGCCTCCCGATAAACACGGAGAGGGGGTGGGCGCACCCTTCAAAATCACCCCCCCACAGCCTCCTCGGAAACCCAGGGTGGGTTGGGGGCTCTTGTCCCCGCCCCCCCATCCCAAGGGTCGGGGGGGAGGCGAAAAAGGGGGGGAGGGCCCAAAGGGAGGGCCCACCCCCGCCATCGTCTGCGACGACGATGACGACGGCGACGACGGTGACGACGACGACGACGAAACGACGACGACGACGACGACGGCGACGGCGACGGCGACGGCGACAGACGGCGACGGCGACAGACGGCGACGGCGACAACGACGACGACTACGACGGCGACGACGACAACGACGAGTTGGTGAACTGGTCGGGCTGGCGGGAAATTCAATGCAACCTGCACTCTGGAGGAAGGACACGAAAAAATTCATCACAACTGCCAAAGGCACAAAGCGGGCGGGCGGATCATTGGATGAAACCTCCTACCCAGTGACGAGGCGTCCAAGATGGTCGGGCGGGACATGATATGTCGGGGATGGACAGACCCCCCTTTAGTAAAACGTGGTTTAGTGAAAACGACCTGAGGCCCAAACCTGGCGGGCGCAAGTCTGGAAAATAACGGCCACGGCGCCCTCTCGAGAACCGAAAACGGACAATTCACTAATCGACGTGTCACTGTTGGGGGTTCTGTCCACCCCCGAATATGCACCTTCCACTGTGCGAGATGATCAGATCCGCCGCGCACGCTGGTCGGGCGGGCGGGATATCGAAGGAACCAGTCAGTCAATTGTGGAGCGTCCATATGGGGCGGGTGGGACATTAACTGTAACCTTCACTCTGTGTTGGGAGAAGGTCATGGGAAAATGTATCACGGCCGCCAATGACGCCGATCGGGCGGGCGGGATTTTACATGAAACCTGTCGTCAGTGATGGGGCGTCCAAAGTTGGCGGGCGGAGCATCTAAATCAGAAGGTTAAGGGGAAATCGTTCACAACCGCCAAAGGCGCTGGTCAGGCGAACGGGATATTAAAGGAAGCAGTCATTCAGTGATGGAACGTCCATACGAGGCGGGCGGGACATGAAATGCAACCTTCACTCTGTGTTGGGAGAAGGTCATGGGACAATGCATCACGACCGCTAAAGACGTTGGGTGGGCGGGAGGGACTTTGAATGAAACCTGCAGTCAATGCTGGTGCGTGCAGATTGGACGGCAGGACATGACATGCACCCTTCACTACGTTATATTAGAACGTTATGGGGAAATCGCGCACAACCACAACCGCCGAAGACGCCGTCTAGGCGGGCGGGACATTCAAGGAACCCTTCATTCAAACATGGGGCGTTCACATCGGGCGGGCGGGACAACAAACGTAATGTTCACTCTATGTTGGGAGATTGCCTTGGGAAACTCGATCGCGACCGCCGAAAACGCAGGATGGTCGGGCGGGAAGTTAAGTGAAACCTGTCGTCGACGTCGTCGTCGTTGTCGTCATCCACGTCGCCGTCGTCGACGCCATCGTCGTGATCCTGGTGTGCGCGTGCTGGCCCCCTGTGACCATCGTCGTCGCTGTCGTGTGCGCTTGCTGGCCACCTCGTCGTCGTTGTCGTCGTCGTCGTCGTCGGCGGCGGCCCTCGGCATTCTAGCGAGAGCAGAAGGGGGGTGGGGGATCCCTTCCCAAGGCCCCCCCCCTTCTTGCCTCTTGCCCCCGCCCCCAAGCGGGGGGGGGGTACCTCCTGGTTCTTGGGGGGGGGTACCCCCAGTCTCTCGGGGCCCCCACCCCTCCGGGGTTCGGACTCCGGAACCCATTTAAAGACGGTCGAATCCAGGAGGGAGGACCCTACAAGCGACCACAGAAGGAGCTCTTTCCCACATTTTGCCCCCCGACCATATCACGTACTTCTCCCAGAGAGGAACGGGGGCCTGGCACGAAGGGCTCGTTGCCCTTCTTGGCCTTTGCGGCCCGCAGCGACGTGGCACGCGCGCCAGGCGTGAGCGGTCTGGCAAGGGAGGGGGGGCAGGAGGGGGGGGGGCACGGCTTCAGTCCCGGCCACCTCCCCGCCCATCCCGCTCGTCCTAAAACGAGAAGGCACCAAAATCGCTACTCCCCGGACCTCTCCCAGGATGCGTCCTGACCAGAACTTCGAGACGAGTCCAGGGGTGGCGGCGAGGGCATCCTAGAAGGCCCAGAGAAAGGAAAGCGAGGGAAGGGTAGCGGTATGGGTACTTTTTCCTCCTCCGAATCTGCTCGTCCATGACGCGGGATCCAACCCGCGGGTCTGAGCGGCCGTGTCGGGAACTGCGGGCGTTCCAGTGCGCGCCGGGGCTCTCTGGGAGCTCTCTGGGACGCTATGGCGCGCTCTATCCTTATCCTATAGGCCTGCCGCATCGTTTCCTCCGCCGCCGCCTCCTCCTCCGCCTCCGCCTCCTCCTCCGCCTCCCCCTCCTCCTCCTCCTCCTCCTCCTCCTCCTCCTCCTCCTCCGCCTCCTCCTCCTCGTCAGCATCGGCCGGCAATGTCGCCCCCCTCTCGCGGGGCTCTTCTGAGCCAGGCCGCACCGCCCCAACGCGTACAAGACCCCACGACAGTGCAAGAAAAAGTACGGCCCTTCTGACTACCTACCAGACCACCCCAACCCAACCCGAAGACCCGAATTTCGGGTTGGGGGGGGGTATGGGTTCCATATGTGTTTTTTCGATGTTCCCCGACCCCCCCCACTGGAAATGGAGGCCAAATTGAGGCCTTCGGGTTGGGTTGGGGTGGTTTGGTAGGTGGTGACCTTCCCACTACAGCCTGGGTTTCCGAGTTGGACGTTTACAGTCGAGCTGCTATCATAAACAAAAACGCGAGATATGGAGCGATACCGTGCATGGAGACTGCAATCGAATCACACTACCAATCGATCGTTCTCCCCACCTCCTCTGTGTAGGCGCTCTCCCCCATTCCTCGGGACTCCTCTCTACTCCATCACACTTGTCGGCAATCCTCCCCACTGCTCCCCATTCTATCGCACTTCTCGGCGCTCCTCGCCAACCCCCGGGCCCCTCCATGCCTCCCCCCCTTTGAATATTGGCCGACGCCGCAGAGCACGCAGAGGCAGGGCCCAACCGGCGAGCTTGCACTGAGGGTGCCACCCCCCAGGCCCTCCCTCTTTCTTTTATGGCGTTGAGCGGCCCCGCCGAGGACGGTGCACCGCAGCGCTATTGAAGGGGGGAGCTGAAGGGGTCTCTGCCAGTGGGTTCCGCGGCGCCCAACCCTTGCAGTGCTCAGCCCGTCGGCGGGGCGAGACCAGTTCACTACCCCTCATGGGGGTCTTCGCCCTCGAACAAGCCTAGCATGTGCACTGGCTCGATGTCATGTTCCAGCTGCCGTAACTCCGTAACTCGGTTTCTTCCATAAGCAGCCGGGTGGACGAGGAGCGCTAGAGGAACAATAGCGAGATGATCTAGATAGCGGCGAGCCCCCACAGAACCCAAAGTGTTCAGCGTCTTGACTGCATGCTCGTCGCAAAAGGTCAAGAAGAGTGCTCCGCGCTGCACCGATGAACGCTTCGCGTTACGGCGTCCCTCTCACCCCACCCCCCCACCCCGCAGCTGCTCCCCACCTGCCCCACCCTGCCAACTCTCCTTCGTCTTCGTCCTCCTCCTGCTCCTCCTCCTGCTCCTCCTCCTGCTCCTCCTCCTCCTCCTCCTCCTCCTCCTCCTCCTCCTCCTCTTCCTCCTCCCCCTCCTCCCCCTCCACCTCCTCCTCCTCCTCCATCCTCCTCCTCCTCCTCCTCCTCCTCCTCCTCCTGCTCCTCCTCCTTTTCAGTTCCTTCTTCTTATTCAGCAACTCCTCCCCGTCGCACCCCAGGGCTGGTCGGAAGGGCAGGCCTGACGTTTCGTCCGAGCATTCCTCACCATGTATGATCCTGAAGCTTAGAGCTTGCAAGAGTTTCACGGATGGATGGCGGGCCGCTTTCGAAATGTGGCTCTCGCCTAGGCGCCGCACGCATCCGTCTGGATACTTAGCTTTCTAAATGTGGCTCTCGCCTTTGCGCCGCGCACATTCGTTTCACGAGTTTTCAGCAGGTTCAGGAATTCTCATGGTTAACGTCCCAGAAACGGCGTTGTGGCACGACCTCGGACTGTCCGGGCGCAGCAGTTACGTTGATTCGCGGTGTAGAAGTCCCAGGAACGGCGTTCTGGTGCGGTTCGGGATCTTCAAGACGCAACAGCAATTGTGATTAGTGCCGTGGCACGGTGCAGGATTGTCAAACGGCTGTCTTCCAATGGAGCATTTTCATCAGTGAAAGCGAATCCTTGTAGTGGCCTGTGACAGAAAGAGCGAACTTGGACGGAGGATTGATTGCAGAGTCGCTGGCGAGTCTTGGGTTCACTCTGGTCCTCCTCCTCCTCCTCCTCCTCCTCATCCTCCTCCTCGTGCTCCTCCTCCGCCTCCCGCTCTCCGCCCTCTCCCCACCTCGCAGCTGCCCCCTCTTCCACACCTTTCCTACCCACTCGGGGGCGCGCAAACATAGATTAGCGATCCATGGACTTGGCGCGCGGTCGCCAACTCCATGGATCGGGGGAGGTGCCCTCCCCCAAATGCGGCCGGTGCCGCCCCGTTCGGCGGCAGAAATCGGTGATTTCCCCTGGAAACGGGACCCGTCGCTGATCCACGCCCCTCGATCCACGTTTGCGATCGCCTGGCTTTCCCCCCCACACCTCCGCCACTGGGCCTCTCTCCCCCATCCCTGCTCCAGCCAACCCTCTCCACCCTGAGCCACCCTGCGCAGCCCTCCCCCCTTCACTTGTTACCCCTCCACCCCTCTACCCTCCCTTCCCACCTTTCCCTCTCCTCCCCTACCTCCTTCGCCCCCCTCCCTCCTCCCTGTCCTCCTCCTCCTCCTCCTCCTCCTCCTCCTCCTCCTCCTCCTCCTCCCTGACCTCCTCCTCCTCCTCCTCCTCCTCCTCCTCCTCCTCCTCCTTCTCCCGCCTGCCTCCTCCTCCTCCCCCTCCCCCTCCCCCTCCTCCTCCTCCTCCTCCTACTCCTCCCGCCTGCCCTCCTCCTCCCCCCTCCTCCTCCTCCTCCTCCCCCTCCTCCTCCTCCTCTCCTCCTCCTTCCTCCTCCTCCTCCTCCTCCTCCTCCTCGCACTCCTCCCTCCTCCCGCCCCCTCCTCATCCCCCTCCTCATCCTCCCTCCACCTGCCGCCCCGCGCTCGCCGACCCGGCCCATCTTAGCCTGGGTATGGGCCACGGCAGGTTCTGGGTATGGGCCCTGACGGCGTCAGCCTTCGCTGCCGTCGTCGTCGTCGAGAGCAGGGCCGCGTCGTCCCCAGACCCCCCAAGATCGTGATCGTTGCGCAAAATTCCCCCCCGATGCCCAAACCCCTCCCCGGGCCCCGCCTGGTAACTTGTTGATGGCTCTGGCGCCAATGTTTCACGACGCTGGGGCGAGAGGCCCCCAGGAGGCAAATATCAGCGATGCCCACTCGATCGCGAACGATTTCAGCGTCCTCGCCTGTTCTGTCTTCCAGCGCTCCATAGCAGCCCTGAGGCCCCCAAGATGGTCCCAAGAGGCCCCGAGGAGGGCCCCAAGACGACCCAAGAGGGCCCCTAGACGCCCCCCCAAAACATCCCAAGACGGCCCAAGAGGGGGACACGATCAGAAACCCCGAGCCCTCCGCCCGAAGATGACCCCCGAGCTCGCCAGCAGGCCACCAGGAGACCCCCAGCAGGCCTTCGGGAGGCCCGTCACGAGGACCCCGAGAGGCCCCCGAGAGCTCTCCGAGAGGCCGCCCCCCCCCCCCCCCGAAAGGCACCCCACGAGGCCCTCCGATGGTCATCCGGGAGTCCTTGGACCCTCTGCCCAGAGGAGTCCCACTAGCCCTTTCGGGCGTGGGTGGCTTGGCGGGTTTGCTCTTCCACCCCTCCCTGACTACCTACCAGACCACCCCAACCCAACCCGAAGACCCGAATTTCGAGTTGGGGGGGTATGGGTTCCATATGTGTTTGTTCGATGTTCCCGGACCCCCCCCCACTAGAAATCGAGGGTAAATCTGAGCCTTCGGGTTGGGTTGGGGTGGTTTGGTGGGTGGTGACTCCCCTCCAGACCAGACGCCAAGCCACCCCAACCCAACCCGAGGTCACCCCTTGGGCCTGTCAATTTCCAATGGGGGGGGGGGCGTTTGGGAGCATCGGGGAAACACAGCGGCAGCCGTGCGGACCCTCGGGCTGGATTGGGATGGTCTGGTGAGCAGTGACCTCCGTCCCCTTCGAGGAGGGGTTAGCACCACCACCCCCTACGGCCTGCCTCTGGACCTGAACGGGCCGTTTCGCGAGGTGTCAGGGCGTCCAAGATGGTCCCGGCGAGCAGACCAACATCATCGATTGTACTAAGGTGTTGGGCCAATTTTGGTCTCCTGGGGGTGGGGGGAGGGGGGGCGTAATGTACTACGACCCCTTTGACCGATCTCCTCCAAGACGACCCCAAGGTGGCCCCCGAAGCTCCCAAGGGTGCCCCAAAGGCGGCCCCAAGAAGTGCCCAGGAGGCCCCAAGAGGCCTGCAGGATGCCCTCGAGAGGCTCCTAGTATGCCCCGAAGAGGCACCCAAGAGGCACCCAAGACGCACCGAAAACCCCCCCCAGTTCTGCCAAGAGGCTCCCACGACGCCCGAGGGGACTCCAAGCAGCTCTCGACAGACCTCCAAGAAGAGGCTCCGAGATGCATCCAGTAGGCCTCTGGTCTCTGCTCGCCCTCCTCCTCCTCCTCCTCCTCACTCCCTCTTCCTCCTCCTCCTCCTCACTCTCTCTTCCTCCTCCTCCACAATTACTCAATATGAATACTACTCTCCCGCTTCCCCCGATGGCGGCCTGAAAGTAGCCGACCCCCCCCCCCGCGTCCTGCTTTTTTACACACAGGATTCCCGGGAGTTGGGTTTTCGCCTGCATTTTTGTTCAAAATGCTGCTCTCGCCGAGGCGCCGGCCTCATTTTCGGGCCCCGCTCGTTCCGAATCGTGCTCCCGCTGCAGCGCTGGCCTCGTTTCCGTGCTTCCGCTCGTTCCGAATCGTGCTCCCGCTGCAGCGCTGGCCTCATTTCCGCGCTTCCGCCCGTTTCGACTCGTGCTCCCGCTGCAGCGCTGGCGTCATTTCCCGTGCCATGCCACAGCACACGCGCACACACGCACACACACACACACTCACACGCACACACACACACACCTCCACCACCACCACCACCACCACCAGCACCAGCACCAGCACCAGCACCAGCACCAGCACCAGCACCAGCACCACCACAACCACGCACACACGCACGCACGCACGCATGCGCACCACCACCCACTAGTCCGCGGATAGAGAAAATCAGCGCCATGGTAAGGGATGGGAGGGAGGGGTAGGACGTCAGATATGACGCGCGCGCACCTAGCTTGTCCTCACTCCCTCTTCCTCATGCGCCTGTTCCTTCTCCCTGTGTACTCCTGCTCCTCCTCTCCCTACTCATCATCCTCTGCGCCTCCGATTCCTCCTTCATCCTCCCACATCGTGGGGTATGACGTTCTACACAGCCCTTCATTCCACTGCGTGCTCCTCCACACTCCTGATCGGGGCAACTCGTCTGGGCATCGTTTCTGGATGGACTGGTGGGGGTACGCGAAGCGAAAATGATAGGCAGAACTTGTTGGGGATCGCTCACAACGGTGGCCACAAGCCCCGGACCGGCGGCTGGATGGAGCGAAGGACACTAGATAGTTCTGTCATGTGCGTACGCTCGTTGTCGCGATTGTGCTAGGTGTTTGTAACTGATGTGTGATGGTTGCCCCTCTGATGTCCCTGCTATGTGAATATGGTGTCTGGTATGGCCCGATGGCGTTGCTATATGTTACCCACGTTTGGCGGTGACGTATGTCGACGACGCCCCTTTTCCCAACCATCCCTTGGTTGGGCTTTCGTTTTGAATGCAGCAATGGGGTGCCAACCCCCTTCTCCGCAACACGGCGCGCCTATGGATGCCGCAAAGGGGGAGGGGTCGAAACATCCCCCCCGCCCCCCCGTTTCCCCTGCCCGTCGTCGGGGAATCCCGCCCCCGCCTTTCCAGGTCCGTCGTCGGGGAGCCCCCCCCGTCCCCGGTCCGTCGTCGACGACCGCCCCCCCCTTGAAAAGGGGGGAGGGAGGTGCCGACCCCCCCCCCTTCCTTTGGACTCGGTATTCGGACCCCCCCTTTCCCACATCTTTCGCCACGCCGCCCAGTTGCTCCACCAGCCCGATCCCGAATCCTTCAGCCCTGCCCTCACCCCGAACCCTAATCCTAATCCGATCACTGCACACTGCTCACTACCCTCCACTCACTATTTGCTACCCAGTACTCACTACTCACGAGATCACTACACACGACTCACTGCGCACTACTCACTACATTTCTAACTGCTCAATATGTTCACTGCTGCCTACTAGCCACTACTCACTACTCACTGATCTCTTCCCGCTACTCACTGCTCACTCCTCACTACGCCTACTCCCGACTCTCTACTCGGTACTCCCTGCGCACTATTCATTACTCACTGCCCACTACTCCCAACTCCCTACTACTCACCACTCACGAGTCGCTACTCCCCATTCACTATTCACTACTCACTGCACACTGCCCACTAATCGCTACCCATTACTCACCAGCAGCGACTCACTACTCCCTAGTCCCTACTCGCTACTCACTATCCATTGCTCAGTATTCGCTAACCATTACCCACTACTCACTGCTCACTACTTCCTATCGCCTACTCACTACGCACTACTCACTACAAACAACTCACTATTCACCTCTCAGTACCCACTTCGCACGATTTATTACTCACTATTCACTGTTCGCTACGCACTACCCACTAATGACTACTCCCTACTCAATATTCACTGCGCACTACTCACTACTCCCTTTCCGCTGCGAACTAATCAGTACGAATTCTGACTACTCACTACTCTCCACTCACTACCCACTCCCCGCTACGCACTACTCACTACTCCCTGGTGCAAAGAGAGAGGGGGGGGGGGTCCGAAAATCTCCACCCCCCTTTGAAGGGGGGGAGGGGGAGGGTGGGCTCTGCGAGCAATCCCCCCTTTTCAGTTACCGGGGCACCCAGTGGTGCGCGTTCCCCGTTTCCCCCTCCTCCTCCTTCCACCCTGTGTCCCCCTCTCGCCTGCCTGCACCTGCTTGCTGAGGGACCGCACAGAAGGGTCCCCTCTCGCACCCATTGGGGGCCGCGACATGTGAAACCGTCGCCACTCTCGAGAGCTGCTGGCGGAGCCCGCGCAACGGGGCCACACGCAAACCCAAGCGGGATCTCACCATCCATGGGGGGGTGCGAAATGTGAAACTGTCGCCACGTTCGAAAACTGCTGGGGGAACCAGCATAATGGGGCCACGCGCAAACCCAAACGGGACCTCGCCATCCCTGGGGGGTGCGAAGTGTGAAACTGTCGCCACTTTCGAAGGTTGTTGGGGGAGCCTGCACAGTGGGGCCCCGCGCAGACCCAAACGGGACCTCGCCATCCCAAGGGGGGCGCGAAGTGTGAAATTGCAGCCACTTTCGAGGTGCTGGTGGGGGAGCCCGCGCAGTGGGGCCACACGCAGACCCAAACGGGCCTTCGCCATCCCTGAGGGGCTGTGAAATTTGAAACTGTCGCCACGCTCGAAGGCTGTTGAGGGGGCCAGCACGGCGGGGCCACACGCAGACCCAAACGGGTTCCTCTCCATCCCTGAAGGGCTGCGAAACGTGACACTGACGCCGCTTTCGAGGGCTGCTGGGGAAGCCCGCACAGTGGGGCCCCACGCAGACCCAAAGGGGACCTCGCCATTCCAGGCTGGCTGCGACGTGTGGAAAACTGCCGCCACTTTCGAAGGATACTGCGGGAGCCCGCGCAATGGGGCCCCGCGCAAACCCAAACGGGACCTTGCCATCCCTAGGGGGGCCGCGAAATATGTGTGTCGCCACTTTCGAAAACTGCTGGGGAAACCCGAACGCAAAGTCAAACGGGAGCTCGCAATCCCTGGGGGATGCGAAATGTGAAGCTGTTGCCGCGTTGCCACTTTCGAGGGCTGCTGTGGGAGCCCGCGCAATGGGGCCCCACGCAGACCCAAACGGGACCTCGCCATCCGTGGGTGGCTGCGACGTGTGGAACAGTCGGCATGTTCAAAGGATAGTGGGGGGGCCCGCGCAGTGGGGCCATAAACGGGACCTCGCCATCTCTGGGGGGGCTGCGAAGTGTCAAACTGCTGCCAGCCACTTTCGAAGGCTGCTGGGGGGCCAGGGGGCCTCGCCATCCCTGGGGGGGGGGGGGGGGCTGCGAAGTGTGAAACTGTAGCCACTTTTGAAGGCTGCTGGGGGGGGCATCACAGTGGGGTCCCACGCAGCAGACCTTGAGGACCTCGCCATCCCTGGCGGGGGCTGGCCGCGCAAATGTTGAGCACTCCGGCCTGGAAACGCGCGACACATCATTGTCTGGTTGCGTTTCCGCCTAGGTAACCGAGTGCCCCCGAGATTAATGCCACTGGGATAATAAAGTTCGGGGTTGCGGGGGGATCATACATGTTGCTTACCGGAGGCCATCATGTGGGAGGAGAAAGAGATGATGTTAAAAGGACCGAAAGCCGAGGATCGAGGATCGAGAATCGAAAGCCGAGGATCGAGATCCCAGAGTCGAGGATCGAGGTCCGAGGATCGACGGCGGCGAGAGAGCCATAGACAGAAATATACAGATAGTTGGAGAGAGACAGAGAGAGAGAGAAAGAAGTAGAGAAAGATAGACAGACAGAAGGAGGGAGAGAGAGGAGGAGGAGGAGGAGGAGAAACGCCAAAGTTCCAAACCTATTAAACTTAATATGTAAAAGGCCAATGGTACTTAAGATTTTCATCTGCTCGTGCAGGGTAGCTCACGTGCCTCGGTTTTCGTGGATAGTAAACCACAGCGATAAAACAGTTCAGGGTGCCAGGGGGAGAAGAAGGAAGACAGATAGAGACAACAATATACAGATAGTCCCACCAGCCCTTTGGGCGTGAGTGGTTTAGCGATCTCTCTCTGTTCTCACCCCCCTTCTTCCCCTTCGGGGAGGGGTTTACCCCTCCCCCTACCCCCTCCCCCTGGGCCTGGAGAGGGCGTCCCGCGGGTCGTTGGAGGGGTCTTTTTCGACTCCTGGGAGGGCTAAAAAACGATACCCCTCACGAGGATTCTGGCCAGCGCTCATTAAAGCTCCCCTCTTCTTTCAAGCCAAAATCATTGATTTTACTAAGGTTTTGGCCCCATTTTGGCCTTCTGAGGGGGCAGCGCTAAGTAAAGCTCCCCTCTTCTTTGATCGCCTTCCTCCAAGATGGCCCCAAGAAGCGCCCAGGAGGCACCAAGGGGCCCCAAGATGGCCCCAAGAGGCCCCCAGGAGGCCCCCAAGAGGATCTCAAACGGCCCAAAGAGGCCCCCCCGAGGCACCCAAGACGCCGAAAAGCCCATCAGGACGACCCTCTACTCGCCTGGGCGTCGTTCCTGGACGGGCTGGTGGGGATACGCGAAGCGTGATGAATTCGACTGAGAGAATGAGAGAGAGAAGTGTAGAGAAAGATAGACAGACAGAAGGAGAGAGAGAGAGAGAGAGAGGAGGAGGAGGAGGAGGAGGAGGAGGAGGAGGAGAAACGCCACATATCCAAACCTATGAAATTTAATTCGTAAACAAACAATGAAAATTCAGTTTTTCATCTGCACGTGTAGGGTGCCTCATGTGCCTCGGTTTCCTTGGATAGTAAACCACAGCGATAAAAGAAGTTCCGGGGGCCATGGGGGAGAAGGAGAACAACACAGAGAGAGAGAGAGAGACAAAGGGAGAGAGAGAGAGAGAGATAGAGATATATAGAGAGAGAGAGAACAAGAAAGCGAGAGAGGAGGAGGAGGAGGAGGAGGAGGAGGAGGAGGAGGAGGAGGAGGAAGTCTCTCATCGACAAATCTCTCGCGTCGCTTGAGACATCATCGAAGAATTGTTGGTTCCGCTTGAGACATCCTTGAACAATTGATCGTTTCGCTTGAGGCTGCCTCCAACTATTGTTGGTGTCGCTTGAGACATCCTCGAAAACGTCTTCGTTTCGCTTGATGATGCTATCTCAACATAAGAGGGAAGTTAACCTCGATGGTGAACTTTTCACAGTGATAAAAAAGTTCGGCCTCCGCGCCCCGCGCCCCTGACCAAACTCTTATTGGCCGTGGATAATCAACTCTAGCGTGTTAAGGGGGGGGTCCTTTTTATCAGCAGCAGGCGGTTAGCCTTGTCTTGCCCATGCTCCACCATCTCGCCGCTTGCCGAGGTGATTGTTCTCCCACTCCGATGTCTTCCTTCTTCTTCTCCTGTGTAGTACAATGCCTCCGTGCCTTTGTGTCCCTCCTTTCTGCGAATCGGCCACGCACACTTCGCGCGATGTAGACATCCGCCGTGCACCGTCTCTTGCAAGGTTGCTGTCGCACTATTCTCGGTACACCTTATATCATCCCTTGATGCCGATGGGTTGGGTACGTAGCAAGGTAATATGCAATCGGTTATCGATGCCTGTCCATTGATCATGCTCATGGTGTACGCTCGTGCTGAATATTTTCGCGCTGTGTGATTTTGTGTGCCGTGTGCATGTGATGCCTGTGTTTGACGTCACTTAGTGACGTATGCCTGGTGGCCGTCCGTGGAGTGGTTTAGGGGTGGTTGTTACTGGCGATTTGATTTGGTGCACAATTGTGATGCCCCCCCATTGGTGCATGCTGCTGACGTCATGATGTGCCAGTTTGTTGTGTGTTTAATAAGTGTTGATGTCAGCCCTACGTAGATGTATGTTTTGGATGTCTGTGGGCGGCGTGACGTCGCAACGCCTGCAACATCTGATCAGTGATCTTTTATCGCTTCGTGCTCGCGGCCAGGCGAAGCGAGGGACTCAGGGAACATTGGGACCACTGGGGCCCGATGGCTGCGGTAATGAGGCAGGGCTGGCGGGCGAGGCGGGACGGTCGGGGACCATCAAAATCCTTGGACCTGGCGGCCGCGGTTATGCAGGGCTGGCGAGCGTGTTGTTCCTATGTTTGTTTGCAAGGTACGTTACAGTCGGCCCGTGTTATAAGGATGCGCGATAAGGATGCGAGGGCCTTGGACGCCCATGTCGAAGCTTTTCGAGCGGGGCGCGGCCAACGAAAGTGGCCACGGATGAACCGAGGAGGGAAGGATGCAAGGGTGCCCGTGGAAACGCCGCTCGTTCTTACCATACGGGTTGCCTGAAAGCATACCAGCCCCAGCCAGCGGGGTGTGCAACACAAAAACATCGAGGGCATACATCGTCTTCGCCGTTGGGACGCGCAGGGACCGACCGTCCCGGCATTCCTATATGCCTACCACGAAATGTTCTCAGGACCCAAACGTGCTCTACTAACAAAAACAGTGTTCTTAGAACATGAGCCCGATGCCGTAAAACGAGACAGCCTCAGCCAGAACTGTTCTGCGAACAGCTCGTGCAGACCACGCAAGGTTCCTTGAACACCCTTTGGTGGGCCTATAGGCGAGCTGGGACGCTTCGCCACTGCTTGAACATCGTCTTCGCCGTTGGTGAAGGGGCCCTGTGACACACAAATAAATGCACACAAATAAACAGATTCCCAATATCTTGCCATATTTTCTGGGTTTTTGTCTTCCCGCCCAATTCCCATATTTTCCCATGTTTTCTGGGAATCGACGAATAATTGTGTCTGTGTGTTTTTTTCCCTGCGGAGTTGGGACGCGCAGGGGGAACGCACGCCGGCACAAAAGGGCAAAACAGCTCCGGGGAGGTGGGCGCGGCGTTCTCTCGGCGCGCCCCCCTTAGGCGGGCGGCGGGAGGCGCCGCCTTCAGGGGAGGGGGATCCGAGCGCCGACCTCGGAGCCTTGAAGGGGCCCCAGGACACACAAATAAATACACACAAATAACAAGATGCCCCATATTTTCCCATATTTTCTAAGTTTTTGTCTTCCCCCCCACTTCCCATATTTTCCAATATTTTCCTGGGACTCGACGATTAATTGTGTCTGTGTGTTTCTTTCCCTCCTGAAGCCTGTCCGCGCGGAGGATGTCCGAAACTTCCTGCTCGTGCCGACTGTCGAAGGGGCCCCGGTCCACACAGAGAAGTAGACACACATGACAGGATTCCCCATGTTTTTTCCATCTGTTGTGGGCTTTCGTCTTCCCCCCCACCTCCCATATTCTGTAATATTTTCCTGGGAGTCGACGATGAATTGTGTCTGCGTGTTCCTCTCCCCCATGACGATTGTTCTTGTCGACCGCCGGGACGCCTTTCTGAAAGGTCGGGGAACTACTGACCCTGGTCAGTCCAGACCAGGGTCAGTCGGGCCTTGCAGGAACCTGCAAATTCCTGCAGGATCCTGCACCCAAGCCCGAGTCGATGCACTCCTGGCCCTGCAGGATCCTGCAAGACCTGGCGCTTTGAGAACCCCTCTTGCATTGACCCCCGTCTCTTAGGCCCCGAAGGAAGTCTGGCCCCTGGCGGCGAATCGGCGGCGCGCACGAGGGGGCCCGGGGGAGGGGGGAAGGCCTCTCAGGAGGAGGCCGCTCGTCAGAAGGCGGAGGCCCCACATCTGCAGACAAGATCCGCGCTTTCCAAAGAGCAGACCCTGCGAAATGCTTAAGAAACCATGGGTTCAGAAATTCATAGTCTCAGAACTTGAATAAAAACCCACAATTTCTATGACAATCTTAAGATTTACATTGAAACGTTAAGAATAATCGAGACTATGGCCGAAAACTTAAGTTTTCTTAAGCATCGCCTAAGGTGTAGACAGGCGCGCCCCACGACTCGCAGAGGAACCGCTCGCAGATGGCCTGGATACGCCGCCAGGGTGTTTTTTTTGTTCGGGCGCCTGCGACGGAGTACGGCAGGCTCGTGTCGTGCCGACCCCAGCGTTGGTTTTTGACACCGCAGGGATCGTTCAACCTTGGACGATCGGCCGCTGCCGCAACGTCCGATCGTTCCACATCGATCGATTCTGGGTCGCCGGCGGCGTTCAACCTGGAACGTCCGCGCTGGGGTCGCCGCTGGTCGACACGACGCAAACCTACCGTAGGCGCTTTGCGAGCGGTGGGACGCGCTCGGTGAGAGGAGCGGGGGCGCTTCGGGGATCTTCTGACCCGGGTCAATCCAGACCCGGGTCAGCAGGAAACCAAAAACTGCAATGCAGGAAAAAAAACTGCAACGCCAGGCTTCGCAAACCCGGGTCAGCCAATACGTGCGGCCGCCTCGCGGCCACGAGCGGCTCGCTAATTAACCCGGGTCAGCCAGACGGGGTCTTCGCAAGATCCTGCAGGATCTCGCGCGCTGGCTGACCCCCGTTTGCATTGACCCCCGTCTCAAGGCTCCCGAGGCGCTCTTGAAGAGCCCTCCCCCGGCCCCCCTCGGGCTCGGACATCTGCCGACCCCGGTCCACGGCGGCGCCCTCCCGACGCGGCGGCGCCGCCCCGACGCGTCGGCGCGCCCCGCGGCGGCGCGGTTATGCCCCAGCTCCGAGGGCCGAGGGCGGCGCCCGTGCCGCCCCGCCAGCGGCAGGCTGTCAGAGGAGGAGGGCCCTCTTCGCCGGGGGCCAGGCTGCAGCAACGCGTGGAGGGCTGGGCAGCGCGCGACGGGGGAAGGGGCGATCAGTGGGAGAGCAGCGGCGCGGGCTGCAGAAAAGGGGCCCTGCAGTGCCCGAAAAGGGCACCGTTCTCTTCCCCCTCCGTTGCAACTCGCCCCCCCACTAAGCGTGGCCCAGGGGGGAGGAGGGGCTCGAGAGACGCCGGTGGGTCGATGCCAACGAGGGTCAGTCAGAGAGCGCTGGATCTTGCAGGATCCTGCAAAGCTAGGAGTACATTGACCCCCGGGTCTGGGCGCAGGTGATGAGCCTTTTTTCCAGAACCACCACCATAATTTGGAGGGGGGAAGGAGGAGGATGGCGAAGTGGAGGAGGAGGAGGAGGAGGAGGAGGAGGAGGAGGAGGAGGAGGAGGAGGAGGAGGACCCCCCCCTCTCCAAACTCCGGTGGTGGTGGTGGAGAAAGCGCCCATCAGCAGGATCCTGCAGGACCCTGCAGGATTCAGCAGGACCTGGCTGACCTCGGGAGCGGCCAAGAGGGGGGGTGTCCAAGAGGGGGGGGTGCAAATCATGACCGGCGGCATGTGCGCGGCCCAGCGGGGGGGCCTGGGACGTGATAAAATAAGAAGAGGCGCCGTGAAATCTGGGGAAAAATCATGGCCCGCGCCATGAAATTCCCCCCCCCCTAGATATCACCCCCCTCTTTTCCGCTCCCGATGACCCAGGTCTGGACTCGGACGCCGCCGCCGCCGGGACGGCGACCACGGGGTCAAGGCGCCCGACGTCGCGCGATGCCACGACAGCCGCCGCCCCGCTGCACGACGACCCCCGACGTGCGCCTATGGATGGGCCTGCTTTCCACCACCGCCACCATCAGTTGGAGGGGTGGAGGAGGTGGAGGACGAGGAGGAGGACGACGACGAAGAGGAGGGGGAGGAGGAGGAGGAGGAGGAGGAGGAGGAGGAGGAGGAGGAGGAGGAGGAGGAGGAGGAGAGACCCTCTTCCACTCCGCATTATGGTGGTGGTGGTGGAAAACAACCCTATCACAGATTCTGACAGTCGCGGAGCCTCGAGACGGCACCCGCACGGCAGAATGGCAAACAGACCCCCGCCTGATTCATCCAAAGAAGAATAATAAGAATAACAATGATAATAATACGAAGAAGAAGCATGATACTAATAATAAGAAGAGCAACCCATGATCATACATTTTTGTCGCTCAGCGCAGACTTCTTGGATCCGCGCTGGCGCCCCCCCTTGTTGCGCGGAGCGCGCCGGGGGCGGCGCCTGAGGCGCCGCCAGGGGTCCCGGGCGCCGATCCAAGAAAGCCGGGCGGAACGGCAACAGTTTCTGTGAATGGCGTTTTCTTTTTCGAATCAAGACTTTGGATGTCTGGGACGGCGCCTCTTCGTCGGGCCGGCGCCGTCGGGACTCGGGCCGTCGGGGCGGCGCCGTCGCGACGGCTCCGTCGGGGCGCCGGCCCGTCGGGACGGCGCCGTGGGGACGGCTCCGGAGCGGCGCCGCTGGCAGGGGCCGCAGGGAGCCTGCAGCCCGCGGGCTGCAGCGCCAGGCCGGCCCGCCGTCGCCTCCTGCGCTGCGCGCCGAACCTGCAGGGCTCGTGCTCGTCCTCCTGCTCCCCCTCCTCCTCCTCCTCCTCCTCCTCCTCCTCCTCCTCCTCCTCCTCCTCCTCGAATCTCGAGGTGTCCGACAGGACACGAAGATATGGGGCTCGGTCGAGCCACCGATCTGGCACTTCGCATCCAGCGCGATGGAGAGCATTTGTGGCACCTGGGAAGCACACAATCAACCTCCAGTAGATTCATGGGCACACCCAGGCACTATAGACTCAATTTCTCTGTGCATCAGAACTTTTTCACTGACAGAAACACAAAGGGCACAGGGTAAGGGGCGCACACCATGGGTATGTTCGATGTTGAGTGGCAGCCTTCCAGATCTCGGGGCGCGAGAAGCGCTTTTGCCAGATGGCCACACCCTCACTGAGAGCATCCAAACTTGGTTCGGGAAGGTCTTGGTGGATGGGGAGCGGGTGAGGAGAACGTGCGGAGCGAAGACACGCCCTTGGCGCGAGGAAGAGCGGGGCGAAGGCACGCTCTTGGCGCGACGGGGCTGGGACCAGGTGCCAAAAATCATGCTGGACTGGCTGGCTGGGTGACGAGAGGCAGACGGGCGTCCAGATCCCCCGACCACCTGTTTGTTTCACAGCGCGGACCCTCCGAGCTTTAGACCCCTTCTCTGGGATCGGCCTTTCATTTCGAGACGCTTCTTGACGGCCCGGGGACCCGGTAGGAACCCCCAGAGGGCGAACGCTGGACGTGTGCCCCTAGCGGGCCCCTCGAGGCCTAACGCTGCAGGAACAGGTGACAATTCCACCGTGCTTTCTGCTCACGGCGCTGCCGGCTTGCGTGAGACGTCTTTCTGTTCGAATCGTCGTCGTCGCCGCTCCCCTTTCTCTGTTTGGGTCGTCGTCGTCGCGTCGTCGTCGTCGTCGTCGTCGTCGTGGTCGTTGTCGTCACCGTCGCCACTCTCCCCCGTTCCCTGGGCCCTCCTCCTCGAGCAGTGCAGCCAGCCAGAAATCGAACACTGTCGTACTCGAGTCGAGGGGAAGCCCCCTCCCTGCGATCCCTTCCTCGCCGGGCGGGGGCGGTCGCCAGGGGGTGGTCCCGGAGGTTATGACCCCACCCCTCTCCGACCAAGACGGCCCCAGAGCAGGAGACACCAGAATCGAATCGATAAATCGGATCGGCGATCGAGATGGATCGGATCGGCGGAAATCAGCAGCCGAGTCGGAAAAAGTCGAATCGGCAGAAATCGGAAAGCTAATATGCCTCCAATGAGAAGTCGGAACCCAAATCGGAATCCCAAGTCGAATCGAATCGGAATCGGAAGCCATCGAAATCGAATCGAATCGAATCGGAAGAATCGAAACGAGCCCTGCCAGAGAGCCTCAAAGAAACGGAATAGGGAGAACACTGATCGACACTTGAAGTCCTCTGCTCCGAGAGGCAGCCAGAAAGCCGAAAGAGGCGCCACAGATCCCCCAAAGAAGGCACCAGAGCTGCCCGAAGACGCCACAGAGCAACGCCAAGAGCACCCCCAAGAGAGCTCCAAGGGGTCAACATCATAGATGTCCTTGCATTTGTTTCCGGATGTCTCCGAGTTCTCGCCTTTCGAGCCTCTGACGCTCCAAGATCCAAGAGGGACTCAGAGGGCCCAAGAGGCCCCCCTGATCGCTCCAAAACGGCCCAAGACCTCCCTGAGAAAGCCCACGACGGCCCAAGAAGGCCTCACGACGACCCAAGGAGACCTCAAGACGGCCCAAGAGGCATCCCAGTTGGGCCCGAAGTAGCTCCTGAGAGGGGGAACACCAACCGACATTTCGAGCCTTCCGCCCCAAGAGGCCCCCATAAGGCCCCAAGAAGTCCCCAGGAGGCCCCGAAGAGGCCCATGCGAGCCCCCAAGAGCACTCCCAAGACAACCCCAAGAGGATAAGCTTAATGATTCTTCCCGTCCCTGTCCCTGTCGTCGTCGTCGTCGTCGGCGGCGTCGGCGTCGGCGTCGGCGTCGGTGTCGGCGTCGGCGTCGGCGTCGTCGTCGTCGTCGTCTCCCTCAAGGGTCGGCGGCACCAGCATTAAGGTCTTCGCTATAACCAATCCGCCGTGCCTTTTGCTCAGCGCGCCAGGGGGTGTTGGAAAGCGGACGGGCGATGAGAACTGCACTCCGCGTCCCCCCGCCGGTGGCCCGTGAAATGTGGCCGCAAGTGTCCCTGGCCCAAGGGTTTGCTGGGGGAGGCCCCCGCGGAGGACCCCGGGGGCTCCACAGTGGGCGGAAGAACCACCCTCACAATAGACTGACTACCTACCTGACCACCCCAACCCAAGCCGAAGACCCGAATTTCGGATGTGGGGGGGGGGACGGGCTTCGTATGTGTTTGTTCAATGTTTCCCGACCCCCCCCTCACTGGAAATGGAGGGCAAATCGGGGCATTCGGGTTGGGTTGGGGTGATTTGGTGGGCGGTGATAGACACCCCAACAAGACACACCCCCAAAGACGCGCCCACATGCGGAGGGAATCGCACAGGGTGGGGCCTTTCTGAAGACGCCCTGGACTGCCTGGCCAACGCTGGGTGGTGGGGTCGGGGCGGCGTCTCCTCCCTTGAGCCTCGGGCCAGGAGCACCTACTGGAGCCCCCCCCCCCCAGACCAGCACCACCAGAAGTTGGAGGGGAGAGGGAGGTGGAGGACGAAGAGGAGGACGAAGAGGAGGACGAAGAGGAGGAGGAGGAGGAGGAGGAGGAGGAGGAGGAGGAGGAGGAGGAGGAGGAGGAGGACCCCCTCCCCCTCCAACTTATGGTGGTGGTAGAAAACAGGCCCATCAAAGCCTGTCCCGCGGAGCGCTGCGGCCAGAGGCTCGAGGGGGGTCCCGCCGGAGCGGCGAGACGCCGCCCACGGGCCAGACGAGGGGCGCGAGCCAGGCGCAGACGCGCGAGGTCGAGCCTCTCGCGCGGCTCGTGCCCCGAAAAAAGCGCCACGAGGGTATACACACAGGCACCCGCCGACCAATTTCGCCCTCGCCGCTGGCTCCCAACGATACAACAATAGACCGCCACCCTTCCCTGAGAGCCAGGAACAAACACCGGTGTGGAGAGGGGGGTCCTGTGAACATGTCGCGTGGCGATGAGAGACCCCTGGAGCGGGCGCCCCGAAGACGGCCCATGAGTGAGTGGCACGCCCGGAGTCGGATATCCGGCATCGGCCTGCATCATCCACCGCGTGCGTGCCACACAAGGGGGCCGAAGCGCCCAACAATTGCCAGCAATAACATGAAACAAATACAACCATGGTGAGACAATGCATGACGAGTCAGACTAACACACGTGACCTGCAGGAGGCAAACGCCGGCCGACCACTCATCGGACAATATGGCGAAATCGCACAGAGCCCGAGTCGCAAGATGAGAGCCGGGGTACGAGAAGACGAGGGTGGCCGAGACGTGCGATTTGAAAAAGGATAGGCAGGAGTGAAGGGGCCCTGGGACATACAAAGAAATAGACACAAATAACAGGCTTCCCCCTATGTGTTCCCATATTTTATGGGTCTTTGTCTTCCCCCCCACTGCCCATATTTTCCTACATTTTCGCGGGAGTCGACGATGAATTGTGTCTGTGTTTTTGTTCCCTTCCAGAGATTCGACAAAAAAGAATGGGCAGGATGCCCCACAGCAAAAGCTGCCCCCAAAAACCGACGCGGGCCGCTGCCGGGCAGCCGACTTGTGGCCTCGAACAGGCGCTGCCCACGACAGCAGCGACAGGGAGCCCGTCCTGTGCAACAATGGGGCAGGGACTGCTTGAGCATCGCTTATAGACGAGCGCGTTCCACTACTCGCAAAGTGACTACTCGCAAATGGCCTGGATCCCCCGTGGAGGATCTACGATAAATTACATCAGAGCAGACATGTGTTTTTCGGACGCTTGCGAGTAACCCCATGCCGCGGATAATAAACACCCAGGGATAATAAAGTTCGGGGTTTTCGGGGAGATAATAAAAGTTGCCCGCCAGAGCCAGCATAAAGAGATATCAAGAGGAAAAAGCCAAAGATATCTTGAGGATCCTTGGTCTGTGGTCCTCTATGAGACATGCTCAACAATGATTTGTCTCGGTTGAGCCATCCTCAACGAATTGCTTGCTTCGCTTGAGACATCCTCGAAATATTTGTCTGTTTCGCTTGAGACATCTTCAGCTTATTGCTTATTTCGCTTGAGACATCCTTGAAATCATTGCTTGTTTCGCTTGAGGCATCCTCGACAAATCTCTCGTTTCGCTTGAGACATCCTTGAAACCATTGCTTGTTTCGCTTGAGGCGATAACAGTGCTTAGTTTTCCTAGGATAATCAACCCCAGCGATAAACAAGTTCAGGGGGCCAGGGAGACAAGAAGAACAATAAATAGACAGAGAAATATAAAGAAATAATAAAAGGAAGAGGAGAAGGATGAGGAAGAGGAGAAGGAAGAGAAGAAAAGGAAAGAGTAGAAGCAAAACTCCAAAGTTGACAACTTCTTAGATTTAATTTGTAAACGCTTAATGAAAATTAAACTTTGCATCTGCTCGTGTAGGGTAGCTCATGTGCTTAGTTTTCCCAGGATAATCAACCCCAGCGATGAACAAGTTCAGGGCGCCAGAGGGAGGAGGAGAAAGAAAGACAGAGAGAGAGAGAGAGAGACAGAGAGAGAGAGAGGAACAGAAAGCAACACAAAGAAAAATAGAGAAGGAAGTAACCTCGATGGCGAACTTTCCCAGTGATAATGAAGTTCGGCCTCCGCGCCCTCCGCCTATATTTGCAACCCTTCTAGGCCGACGATACAAAAAACTCTAACGACTTAAGGGGGGGGGTACTTTATTATCCGCGGCATGGGGTTAGGCACTTTGCGAGTAGCGGAACACGCTAGGTGAGTTTATCCGATCCCCATCCCCAGCGGCGTGGCCTGGGCCCCACTGGCCGATTTACCCCCCTTGGATGGGGACATAGGCCGCTCCCCATCGGGTGTCGAAGGGTATGCTTCCAACTGGGGTGCTGAGACGTTGGGGGTCTGGATGGAGATTTCGGACGCCCGAAATGGGTACTGAAAGAATGGGTACTATGCCCAACAGCAGCTCCTGTTCATTCTGAACAGGGCTCGCTGTCCACGCTGCCGCGGCCTGTGTCCGTTCGAGACAGGAGGCCGCCTGCCCAACAGCGGCCGCTGTTGGTTTGGGACAACATTTGCTGTTGGGCATAGTACCCATTTTTTCGGTACCCATTTCGGGCGTCCAAAGAGATGGGGATGGGGATGGGGATCGGTTCTACGATACTGAGCATCCTTTCCGCACGAACTCTGACCGCACCAAGGTGAAGAGCTGCGCTTCAAGAGCCCCCCGCCGATGGCGCCACGAAGCCCGGCCGGGGGCCTTCGGCAGAGGCCCCCCGCGGCCAGCGCCGAAGCGAGCACGCCCGCGCCGCGAGCAGCGCCGCCCGCCGCGGCGATACTCAGCGGGCTGGCGGAGGCGGTCGACGAAGACGACGACGACGACGACGACGGACTGCGGTCGACGATGAGGGGCGACGGAGGACGATGACGACGACAGCATATGATGGACGGCGGCGACGATGACGACGACGACGACGGACTGCGGTCGACGATGAGGGGCGACGGAGGACGATGACGACGACAGCCTATGATGGACGACGGCGACGATGACGATGACGATGACGGACTGCGGTCGACGACGACGGGCGAGGGTCGACAACCACGAACAGTGGACTACGGTCCACGACGACGACGGTCATTGGCGACGACGGGCGACGGCCGACGACGGGGTACTACGGTCGACGACGGCGACGACGACGGCGACAACGAGCGACGGTCGACGACGACGGACAAGGGACGACGACGACGACGACAACGGCGGAGGCGGTTCCCCATACGTGCTCTTGTTTAGAAAATCATCGACTCCTCTATCCGTCCACCCCCCACATCCCCTCACCTCGCACTCCCTCCCCATCCCTCCCCTTCCCTCCTCATAACTCCTCCATCCTGGGCCTTCGACAACGTATTCTTATGATGCTTGCCACCGTCGACAACCGACCGATCCGACCGTACGTAGCGGACCGCGACGCCTCCAGGCCGACGGAGCCGCGGACACCTGGGCATCCGCCCCCCCTGGTGGACTTTCATTTCGTCCTCGTTCGATTCGTCATCTTTCGCTTCGTCCTTTTGGTTTCGTCCTTTTTCGTTTCGTTTTCTGTTGTTTCGTCCGCCCGTCGAAACGGACGCATTGAACAGGACGAATCGCCACGGACGACGTGAATTCGTCAAACATGGAGCGGAATCCCCCCCCTCACCTGGTCCCTGCCCCGCACCTCGCCGCGGCCTTTCCCGCGGGGAGAGCGGGGAGAAGGCACACATTCGCGAAGATGTTAGACAACACAGGATGAGCCTGGGAGCAGCAGCAGTACAGTCAAGATCCATCGTCCACCCTGGACAACGTCGTCCTCCGCCTCTTGCTCACTTTTCCTCCTCCTCCTCCTCTTCCTCCGTCTTCCACAGGAGGTAAAGAAGAACAGCAGGGAGGAAAGATGGTGAGCAAGGATGAAAGGACGAGGGAGGGGGAGGAAGCGAAGTGAGAGGGGAAAATATGGGACGAGTGAAGCACGGCGGAGGAGTTGGAGGAAGGGAGGGAAGAGGGAGCGAGCGCGGATTATAAATATTTTGGAGGGCGGAGGCCACTAGGGACGTAGGAAGAGGAGGATGAGGATGTCGTCGCCGTTGTCCTCCTACTTCTCTTCCGCCCTCCTCCAGCTCCTCCATCATCATCCCCTCGTCCTCTCTTCGCCATCCATCCTCCTCCTCCTCCTGCTCCTCCGTCACAGCTCGAGTGTTACGAAAGGGTCAGACCCGTGTGTCAGGGCCGGTCCCGACGCGACCAGAAGGCCCAAAAAGATCGCGGCTGCCGAAACGGCGGAAAACCAGAAGCGCGTCAGCGAAACGTCTGCAAATATTTGTGTTTTTTCTCCAGCGTCTCCCGGCACCAGAGGCGGCCAGCCAGGTAAAGAAGAAGGGCCTGGCGGCGAGGCCGAGACCAGCTGCATGCAGCAGATGTCGTGATCCCCTCCTGCCCAATCCCCCATGCAGCCTCGACCAGTGTATTAACCCCGACGCGGGGCCCCAAAGATGCGCAGAATGCAGTTTTAACTGGCGGCGCGCACAGGGGGGCAGGAGGAGGGGGAAAATGCTTCTTAGCGGGAGGCTGCTTCTTAGAAGGCGCTGGCCTTAAATCTACAGACAAGGCCCGTGCCTTCTAAGAAGCAGGGGTGTTTCTAAGAAGCCTCCCCCCTCCCCCTGACCCCTAACCCTCTGTGCGCGCCGCTAATTTCCACCTCGGGCTCTGGCCTGCACGTCTTGGCCGAGACACTGGAAGGGTCTACACACCATGCGCAGGGCCCAGGATGGCCCTGGCCGGGGTGGTGCATGGATGCCTTCTGCGGAGGTCCCTGGGGAGTTTTCCTGGAGGTCCCTGGAGGTTCTCGGAGGCCTCCAGAGGTCTCCTTTACCCAACAGAGGCCGTTGGATGGGTGGCCAACAAGAAAAATACCGACGTCGCTACTCCCCGGCCCTCTCCCGGGCCGCGTTCTGAGAAATGAATTATCCCAGCTTTTCTGACCGGCCCATCTTTCGGGGGCACAGCATCAGGGATGAGGATGCGGTGCGACCGCCTACTTGCCATCGCCCTGACGTCCATCCAGGTACATTGCTTGGCTGCTCTCCCCCCCAAACAGTGCTTGCACTTAAGGGTTCTTACTTGTGTTCTCAGGTAGCTAGGCACCAATGGCGGTCTGGCCAGCTCGTCGCCGCTGGAACGCGCTCTGAGAGCGTTCTGGTACGCTCTGGAACAGATTGATCCTAGCCTCGTGCGAAGTAGGGCGGCCAAATCTATACATGTCCACTGCTCCCTGGCGAGGCCCATCTGGAACCTAGCAGCGTTGTGTACGCCCCGCCCTCCTGGCTTGGCCAGGACCTGAGGGCGTATACACAATTCCTGGTTTCGGGATGGGCCTGGCCAGGGAGCAGTGGATATGTATAGATTACACCAGAGAAGAATCCCAATCAGTGGATGGTTTTCGCTGAGGAATTCGACTGGGAACCCGGGAGCCCGGACACCCAAAACCAACCGAAATCGGCCCGGAAACAATAACCAAGAACCCAGAATTCCGGGAACCCGGGAACCCAGCCTACCACCAAAATTGGTTGGAACCTTTCGCCAAATCGTTCAACTTCCGCTAGGAGCCCTTCAGTGCAAGCACTGATTGGGGAACAATTCCTGGGGTCAGGATGGGCCTGGCCAGGGAGCAGTGGACATGTATAGGATCTCGTCGCCCGTGCGACGGAGGGCCCGTGTCCCGTGGTGTCCCGTGGTGTCCCGTGGAGTGAGACCGATGGCGAGATCGATCGAGTCAGATGTGGGCCCCCCCCCCCACTCTCCCCCCCAACACACGACCTCCTCACCACCCAAGACAGGAGAGCCCAGAATCGAATCGATAAGTCGGATCGGCGATCGAAATGAATCGGATCGGCGGAAATCGGCAGCCGAGTCGGGAAAAGTCGAATCGGCAGACATCGGCAGGCTCGTAGGCCTCCAATGAGACATCGGAGCCCAAGTCGGAATCTCACAAGCCGAATCGAACCGGAATCGGAAGCCATCGAAATCGAACCGAACCGAATCGGAGGAATCGAAACGAGCCCGAAACAAGAGGAAAGCCGCATCGGTGCGTGGAGACTTCGTCGCCCCGTGCGCGGGAGGGCCCGCGCCCGCCTGCGGCACGGCTCCGCGGCGGCGCGCGAGCCGCCGGGCCCCCTCGCGGGCGCCCGCGCCGCCGCCGCGGCGGCCCGCGCGGCGGGGCCTGGCCCCGCCGCGCGCGGCAGGAGGAGCGGTGCGGCGGCCCGCCCCGGACGTCGGGCGCCTCGAGCAAACATCGGGACGGAGGCTGCTCGTCGGTTTCGGGGGCGCCTCGAAAAAAAAGTCGAGGCGGAGGCTTTTCGTCGGTGCCGGCCTCGCGGGGCCCCTCTCTGGGCCTCGGGACCGTCAGAGCACGACGCGGGACGAAAAACCGGTCCCGGGGAAGTGGTCGGGAGGTCGGGGGCCCGTGTCTCGAAAGAATCGAGACCTCGGCAATGGACAAACCCCCCTTTAATAAATCACCTTTTAGTGACAACGGCCTGGGACCGAAACCGACGGACCTGGACTCGCAAAAGTGACGGCCGCGACGCCCTTCCGCGAACCGAAAACGGCAAATTCGCAAATCGACGTGTCCGGGTAGGAGGTCTGTCCACCCCCAGAAACATCGGATGTCTGGGAAGGGCGCGGGGTCGGGGCAGCCACGCCGCCGGAGAGAGGCCGCGGCGCGGCGGCGGCGGCGAAGGCGAAGGCGGCGGGAGGGCGGCGGGAGGGCGCGACGACGCTGGCGAGGAGCTCCTCGCTCTCACCCACTCAGTCCAGGTGTCTACTCGATCGTCGTCTCTGAATACC
Organism: Prorocentrum cordatum; assembly: GCA_963575745.1. Taxonomy (NCBI): domain Eukaryota; class Dinophyceae; order Prorocentrales; family Prorocentraceae; genus Prorocentrum; species Prorocentrum cordatum. Next base: position 136,960 of record CAUYUJ010016105.1, read on the forward strand.
TGTGTGCGTCCGCCGACAGTGGCCGACGACTCCGGGGGCAAGGGCCGAGCACTGCCCCCGCCCGCTCGGCTCCTCCCGGCGATCGGGCGGGGAGAGGGTCCACACGTCCAGCGCGCCGCGAGGTCTCGGGGAGCACGTCTCCAGGCGTGCGTCCCGCCTGCCTTCTTAACCCGACGGTCTGCCTGCCTTCCTCCCCGACCGGCTGCCTGCGCGCCCGCGGATTGAGTTCGCGTCGGCACGAGCGCCCCGCCTCCGTGCCCGCCTGCCCGCCTTTTCTCCCACTTCCCTCCTGTCACGCCTTCCCCTCCTTCTCTCCCTCGTCTCTCCCCGCTTTCTCCTCCTCCGACTCCTCCTCACCGACGCGATCGAATACACATCCGCTCCTTTGCCCTCTGCCACTCCATGCCGTGATCCTGGTTGTAAAGAATGTTGTTGATCAGCACGTGAAGATATCCGCTCGTATTCCAAAAACAACTGCTGACATCCTCGATCCAAAACTTCATGCATGTAGAATTCGACTCGGGGCGGAGGAGTACGATGGTGTAGACAAGAAGTCCAGTTACTCTGTATCCTATATAAACTCCAGCGGCCATACAGCACCACTTTAAAATCCCAGAGTCTCTCCAGAGGTCCACGGCGCCCGCGATGTGCAGGCCGTGTCGTACTCCTCCATCGCGTCCCCCTCCCTCAGGCCTCCATAGCGGCGGAGGCTCCAAAAGAAGGGAAGGGGGGGCCGAGCGCCCCCGAGCGCTCACTTCGCTCGCTTTTTGCGCCAACCCCACAACTGCGCCTCGCTGTCGGGCTGCGGCACGGGCTTGGCGAACTCGGCTGAGATCTGGTCTCGCTTTGACTGCTTGACAAGGAGGGTGTAAAGTGCGGCCTTGTTGGCCTCTGAAATGAAGTCGGAGATCACCCATTCAAGCTTCCAGGCCCTCTTCTCCTTCGACGTCGAGAAGCGCGGCTTGTTGAGAGCTGCCAAGTGGTCGCGTTCGCCCACCGGCAAGTTCCTGAGATGGACGCATGCCGCCTCGGCCTCTTTGTTGCCACACTCTTTCATCGCCGACTCGATGAGGCCGAGCGCACGTGTTAGCAGCCAAGTCTGTTTGCGGTCCATACCCGATGGGTGCAGCTCGATCGGCTCGGGCTCGTCGTCCTCCCACTGCTGCGCCAACTGCGCCATGGTCTGCTTGGGCTCCTCCGCGCGGAAGAGCATCACCAGCGCCTTCGCGGTCATGAACGACTTCGCCTCCTGCTCGAAAGCGAGGTAGTCGCGCGTGATCAGCTTCGTCGCACCTTTGTCCCCACATTCCTGCCTGCCACTGGACTTCTTGGCCCTCGGAGCTGCAGCCCCTTCGGAAGCGCGTTTCTTGGCGGCGGCAATCACCCCCATAACATTCGACATCTGTCCGCAAGAGATTTCAGCAAGTCGCATGAGTGGCCTCGCTCCTGAAGAATTTGATTGAATAGAAATGGCAACCACAGAAGCACAAGATGCCGTACTATAATGACCACCAGCAAGATACAGTCCCTTAAACGACCAAGCGGTCGCAATTCAAGGCCAGGACGACACCCTTCGCCCTGGCCCGACCGAAGTCAACGTCTAGCGGCATCATCAGCGGTCTTGTGCCATCTCTTTGTGCTCAAGGGAAGCCCTGCCAATTCTCGTCTGTGTGCGCAATTCTTCTCATGTTGAACTGCTCCGCGCTTTGTCTGGAAACACACGGCGCAATTCTGGCATTCAACTGTGCGATCTTTCTGCGTACTCATGCAATAGATTGCGCGTGCGATCCACATGTCAAAAGGCAAATGTAGACAAGACCTTTCATGTGCAGCCGTTTTTGCTATTGAGAAAAACGTCTCCGAACACAAGTGGCATTTAAGTGGGGGCGCCGAAGTCTGGGCGAGGTTGCCTCTGGAGGCCATTAATAGATGGTGTATACAGCCTCGCCGTTCCAATAATATGTCCGCAACCTTCCAGTCCTCCTCGCCCAATGCCGAGCGGCACCGCGCGCATTTTGAACATACTGCGCAACCCCATCCTTGATACATACCACCAAAGCAACATCCGCGAACACAGCAACGATGGCACGCACTACAAACACGGCAGTTGGCGCCCCGACACTGACGTTTGAAAGAGGCCTCTGGGATCGGGAACTCCTCCAAGGTGGCTTTGGTAATTTCTTGGCCCTCGCGACTTCCCCAGCCCCCAAGAGGATAAAAACTGTTATAGGCCCTCTTACGTTCCTTCTCCTTCCGCCCTTTGGTCTTTCCCTCCTCCTGGCTGCCTCAATATATTTCTTGATGTCCGTCATCGTCGTCGCGATCGTCGTCTCCGTCTCCTCCCGTTTCCTCTTCAAGGCGTTGCGAATCGCCATGGGGATCACCTCGGCCAAGCCCTTGCGAGGCCCAGGGCCCCGACGAAGTTTGCCTCGAGGACCTTCCGAGACTCGATCCCCCCCGCCGTGAGCCTGAGCCTGAGCCTGAGCGCAAGCTCCAGGCCGGGGCCTCTTACCCCGCACGCGACGACGAACAGTGGAGGGAGCAGCGATAGGAGGAGCTGCGGCATCAATAGGTACAGGTAGGGCTTGCTTACCGACGCAGCGTCGCTTAGGAGCTGGGGGGTGCCAGATCATGAACGCGCTGAGCTTCCACTGCTGCCTGAATGCGCGCCATCCGTGCTACTTCCGCCTCGGCCGCGCTCGGACGTTGAACCTCGACCGCTGCCTGCCCCCCCACACCTTCCGCTTTTTCTGCCACGCGGCGTCTGCGCTCAGCTGCGACTCGATGTCTCTTGCCCGAGCCTCTCGCCTTACATTGCAAGATATGTGCTCGCAATTGCCGAGAATGCCAAAAATCTGCGATACCGTCGGCCAGGCAGAACGGGCACTGCGCTTGACCATCCGAATTAAACTCCACCCCCGATAGAGCCGTGAGACGGGCCTGTTGCCGAGCTCGGGTCGAATCCACCACCCCGCCTGGTGCGTGCTTAATCCTCCGCACCTTCGGATGGTCCTTTTCCCTCTCCGCCTTCACCCAGCTACGAATTATCTTGCGCCAGCACAGGCGTTGAGCAGCGAGACCTTGCCACGCTTGCTCTCGAAAATATCTAGAGAGCCCCACCCTCCTCCGCATGCTTAAGGGCTTCATCTACACGTTTAGCATGCCGGCTTCGAGTCGTCGGTCGAGCAGTGCGATGCCGATCCCGTTCACGTCCCGCAGAATCTTTCAGCCATCCGAAGAGAACCCGTCGTTCGAGGCGACGCCCAGGGAGCCGAACGATATGACCTACAAACTGCAGCTGTTTCTGACCGATATATACCCGAATCGAATCGACCCCGTACTTTCTCTTCAAATCCTGCATGTGATCTTCTCGTCGTGCATCGTGCGTATTTTCTGGCAGCTAATACCTCTAACCATTCAGAAAACCTCAGGAGAGTTCAGCTGGGATGCCGCGAAACTCCTCGCTTCACAACCATAGAGAAGGGCAGCTAACACCGTGGCCTTGACAAGGCGGCCCAAAGTTTCAGGCCCCAGGCCCCACCGAAGGATTTGCTTGAATACTTTGCGTCATATTGCCCCTGCCCTGGAATGTCTTTCCTGAGTGTCCCGATCGCGCTTCCCATCGTCCTGGGCCCAGGCCCCCAGAAACCGTACTGCTTTGGAATAAAGATCCGCTTCCAGTGGTTCCACCTCCCCCGTGCGCAGGCGCTCGTACTTCTCTGGAGCTACTTCCTGCCCCCAAGCACGAAGAGTCTCTTCTGGGAATCGCTCTAATGCCGCTCGCTGGTCCGCTTGAACGATCACGTTCGCGTCGTCTGCGAACAGGAGCTCTAAGATGCGATTCATTTCCGAAAGGGTGGCATGCCTAAAATTAGGTCGCCCTCCTCCCTTCCGATGCCGCCTCCCATCTCGACTAGCCACCGTGACCCCCGCCTCAGGAAACAAAGCTAAAGTACGCTGCGTGAAGTCGTACATCGCGCGCGCATGAAACAAGCTAAACTCCCCGGGACTGCTCGGGCATCCCTCTCGCAATCCCCGAGATAAACGAAAAGGTTCGCTGCTGCCGCTCTGCGTTCCAATGGCGTACGCCGCCATGGCGCGCAATCCTAGCATCACTCGTGCACGTCCAGCTGGTGCCCCACTTCTCTCCAAGACAGCCCCCATACCTGATCGAACAACTCGAGGGTGCGCCTTGCCATAATCAAAGCCAAGTCCTGTTTGTGTTCTGTCCAAGATCTCAGAGGTGTCTCAGCCAACAACTCCAACACATTTCGTGAACTAAAAAACGGCCCCATGGTGGATCGGTGCTGCCTGAAACCCCACTGGGTCTCTGGCCAGAGACCACGCCGCTCACAATGATCACGTAGTCGGGTCGACATCGCCTTGGCGAGGATCCTACTGATAATAGCAATCGGCCATATGCATCGCTTTGATCCACCCCCTTTCTTAAACAAAAGGGCCCCCGCCGCCGCGTTCACTGCCTGCCCCCAATCTTCTGGATCCTGAACCCAAGCTCCACGAACCAAGTTCACAATCTCAATCATAAAACAGTCCCCACTCCATTTAACCATATTAATGGTAACCTCATCTTCTTCCGGCTGGCTCTCCTTCATCTCTGCTATGGCATGTGCTACCCCGTCAGCATCTGGGGGTTCGTCGAGGCGGGGGTCCACCGGTATCTCAGGCATGCCTCGCTCAAGCGCCCCCGGTGTCACCTCGCCCTCGTCCGAGCCCATCGCCGTTTTGAAAATTAAGCCGCTTACTCAGCAGTGGAAGGGTCTTGGCCTCTCCGACTCTTGCCGCGCGCGTGCGCGCCGAACTTTTTCATGAGTTTGTAGAAGTAGCCCAAGTCCGCTTGTGCGGTAGCTTTCTGCAACTCTAAGATAATCGCCTCTACCCATTTCTCTCTAGCCTGGCTCTTAGAGATCTTCAGCTGCTTACGCATACAAAACATATCTCGGCGAATATGCTTGCGCTCCTCCGACCCCTGACGTTTCCGTGGCTGCTCCCAAAGGTGCGCGATCTGCTTCTCAGTTCGCTCGATGTGATCTACGCCCTGGTCGCAATGAGGTACCCCAAGTTTGTCTAGCTTTCCCCTGCCCACCACCTCCTCCGCACTCTGAACCAGAATCCGAGATAGTTCAGTCCGCGGAAGAAAACCGCCCTCGTCCCAGAATGTGCGATCAAGCTCTGTTGCCTCCTTCTCCTCCTCCTCGTCCTGCTGCTGTCCCTGCTGGGGAACCCCGATGGGCTCCTCAAGGTACTGCTGCCGCGCTTCCTCCGCCTCCTCCTCCATCTGCATCATCTCCTCGAAATCCATCTCCCGATCCTCTAAGTTCAACTGTGGATGGGGCTGGTTGGGGTGCTGCGGCCACTGTCGCGCATGCTCGAATAGCTTAGCGAAGAGTTCGCCGCTGTCCCTCACGCCCCCGATCTGCGCACCTATCCGAGGCCTCGTCGCCGACCGCTCAGCTGTGACCTTCCACGTGCTTGACTACAACCAGTCGCTGTGCCTGAAGTCGTCGAACCCACTTCCGAACTACCTTCGCTCATGCAATACTCGTCTTGGGCTTCCACCTCCCTGTCGCCATCTTCGCAGCATGCTCTGAATCATATAAGATAACCGCTGAGCTGAGGTCTCGCTCGCCACGGCCCCGCTCGCGCAGTTCTTTACATCCGAAGAGGATTGCGCTCAGCTCTCCTGCGTTGTTGCTACCTCGCGTTGCTCCCACAAACTCAAATTCATCTGGAAGTAACTGAACTGGTCCATGAAACTCATAGCACTGCCCTTGCTCTGACAAGGCCACCCCCCATCCTGCAGTGCCGTCCTCAGAAGTACGTGAAGCGTTAATACAAAAACCACCCGTACACATCTCAATCCACTTGTGCTGCCATTCCGTAAAAGTGACGTGGCCCGTGTTCTGCTCGAGTTCCGTCTGCTGGCGTTCACTGTGGCAAAAAAACCGCAGGCTGTTGATGTTCAGAAACTGTCGTCTCAGGTCGCTATCTCTGGAGACGAGCTTCTACTGCCTGTTGAACTCTGCGACGGTACTCTGCTGCCTCTTCATCTCGACCACGCATTGTGTAAAGTAAGTGATTGCCTTTCCGAACCTTCTGTTTCTCATGATTTGCCTGCATTGCCTGAAGTTGAGCTGCGCGGATCTCGCGCTTACTGTTATTATTCGTATTATTTGCTCTTCGGCTCCACTCGAATCACATATTCCTTCGCAACATGATCTGTAAATGCAAAGTTCGCTCGGGTCTTCATACGCTCAACCTGCTTGTCTGTCCGTAAAGGTGTGCAAAGAAAATCAACATCATACCAACTCCCGTCCCGATGTTGCCATGCGCCCCTGGTGTCCAAATACCTGAAGCTGTCCACTCGCATCAACTGAGTAGTCTGAATCCTCTGTAAGAATATTCTCCCCCTGCTGCCGTCTCCTGCCTCATCTTGCACTGGCCGATGTGTTCGCGAGTAGCCGCCTCTCTGCCGATGTGGGCGTTCCAATCCCCTGCTAAGAAATATTGATCCCTTGCGCGTTTCTGAAGAAGTGCCGCCAGCTCACGGGTGGTGCGATAAGCCTCGTCCAATTGTGCTGCTGCTGACCCTGCCGGTAGCTAGGCCAAGCCGACGCCCACGATGTCGCCCGTCATCGTCGCCAAGGTGATCCCGCATGACCGATCTCCAGTCCAGAAGAACTCTGCACCTCCCGCCTGCCACGCAAGTCTGGCAGCAGTGTTCATGATGATGCCTGTCTGACCTGCGATCATCAGCGAGTATTCATCTATGTACACCTAGCTCTCGTTTGCCCAAAGCGCTCGTGGAATTGTGCAACTCTGAGAGACATGCCACGTCCCGCTTCTGAACCCGCATCGTCTGAATAATCTGGCGCAGTTTGAAACGATTGTCCACTCTTGTCCAGTCAAGACCTTGTGTGTTGACCGCCCCAAGCGTTAAAAGGCTCTTACACTCCACTCTCAATCGTCGAGATGGCCGATGCACGTGACGAATTCGTCCTCGGAGGCGCCCCCGAAAAAATTCATGGGCACCTTGGCTGACAACCGTCGGCCGAGTCGAAGCCCGTGCAGAATAACGATCGGCTGCGAGCCAATGACCTTCACCACGCGTCTCCGCATGGTCGGCGTCCGCACCCTGCCCGCGACAGAGGTGCAGCAGCCGCAGTCTCCGATAGTTAGAGGGAACGGCGAAGATCAGTTGGTCGGGGTCGATGGTCACAAACTTCGTGTTGTACGCGACGCTCCGCTTCACTGTTGCCCACTTGCGGGCGATCTCCATCCACAGTGCCGTGCTCCTCTACTTTCTCCACCCCATCCTGCTCCACCTAACCCACATCCACAATCTGAGCCAACTCACTGTCTCATCATCCGCCCCCCCCTCCCCTCCTCCAAATTTATTATTATTGACCTCCCGCTCCCTCCTCCGTGTCCCTACTGCATATCCCTCCTCCCTCAGTGTCCATTATTATTCTTCCTCCTCCTACTCCTCCCCATCATCATCATCATCATCATCATCAGCATCATCATCATCATCATCATCATCATCACCACCACCATCATCATCATGAATCATCATCAACATTATCATCATCAGCATCAGCATCATAAGCATCATCGTAATCATCATTATGAACATCGACATCAACATCATCATCATCAACATCATCACCACCACAATCACCGTCACCGTCACCGTCACCGTCACCGTCACCGTCACCATCACCATCACCATCACCATCACCATCAACACAACCACCATCAACATCCTGATGCTGATCCTGATCATCCTCACCATCACCATCACCATCATCATCATCATCATCATCAGAATCAGCAGCATCATCAGCATCATCAGCATCATCACCATCACCATCACCATCATCATCAGCATCACCACCACGATCAGCATCAGCATCAGCATCAGCATCATCATCATCATAATCATCATCACAATCACCATCGCCATCGCCATCGCCATCACCATCATCATCACCATCACCATCATAATCAGCATCAGCATCAGCATCAGCATCATCATCATCATCATCACCATCACCATCACCATCGTCAACGTCATCGTCATCGTCAGCGTCAGCGTCAGCGTCAGCGTCAGCATCAGCATCAGCATCAGCATCAGCAGCATCAGCAGCATCAGCAGCATCAGCAGCATCAGCAGCATCAGCATCATCATCAGCAGCATCAGCATCATCAGCATCATCAGCATCATCAGCATCATCATCAGCATCATCGTCATCATCGTCATCAATTCTTTATGCCCCGAAAAGCCATCCACATCTCCCCCCGTCCAAAAAGTCCCGGAAACCCGCGTGGACCTCCAAAACTTACGAGTTACGCCGATGACCCTGACGGGAGCGAGCCTCGGCCCTCCTCGCCCCTGACCCCGCTCGGAGTCTGCCGGGCTGCCGGGAGTGACCCTGGCCCAGTGCCCCTGGCTTCGCGCGCCCCTGTGGAGCCCCCGGGAACCTGGAGCCCCCTGAGCCTCGTGCGGGGTGCTCCAGGGGCCGTCGGGGCCTCCCTATGGAACTCTTGGGGGTCCCCCGTGCCAGCTCCATTTTTTCCCAATGACCACTCCCTGTCGCACCACGAGGCCCGTCGGAAGGGCGGGGTCTGGCGTCTCGACGGAGATGCCTTCGCAGATATGAGCCACGGGCTCAAACAACTGGCAACAGTTTCGCAGATGGAGGGCGGGTTGCTTTCAAAATGTGACCGTCGCATTAGCGCCGCGCGCACTCGACTCAAACATTTGTGAGAGCTTTACGGATTGAGGACAAATCGTTTTCAAAATGCGGCTCTCACCTTAGCGCTGCGCGCACTCGCTTTGTACATTGAAAAGTTTCATGGATGGAGAACAGGTCGTTTTCAAAATTTGGCTCTCGTCTTAGCGTTAGCGCCACGCGTTTTCAACATTTCGAAAGAGTTCCACGGATCGAGGGCGGTTCCTTTTCAACATCTGGCTCTCACCTTAGCGCCGCACACATTCGTTTGCAAATCCGCAAGAGTTCTACTAATTCTCATGGTTCACGTACCAGGCATGGTGATATGGACTTTGTCAGGGCGCAACAGTTACCCTGATTCCCGGTGCTATTATCACAAGAACGGTGTTCCGGCACGATTCAGGATCGTCTGGAAGCAACAGTCCAGTTCACTCTTGGCTTTGAATGTATGGGAACGGTGTTTTGGAACGCTTCAGGATTTTCACTCGGTTGTCGCCCAACGGGGCACTTTCCTCAGCGGAAATGGATCCTTGCAGGGGCCTGTGAAGGGGGAGCTTGGAGGGAGGGTGTATTCCAACATAGTTGAGGAGTCTTGGGTTTGCACTGATCTCCCTCCTCCTCCCTCCTCCTCCTCCTCCTCCTCCTCCTCCTCCTCCTCCTCCTCCTCCTCCTCCTCTCCCTCCTCCTCCCCTTATTCCTCCTCCTCCTTCTCCTCCTCTCCCTCGAAAGGGTGATGAGAAGGAGGAGGAGGAGGAGGAGGAGGAGGAATCCGGGCCCAACGGATAGGGGTGCTCGCAGAAAAGGGCTGTTCGCGAATCCGCCCGCGCAACTGACTCTCCCAGCGCTGGAGGTGCCAGTGTGTCACGGAGAGCGCCCTGCAGTGCCGAAACTGCCCGGAACAGACTTCCTACTTCCCCGCTCTCCCTGGGACACCCACGCAACTTCGCGCAGTGCGCCACGCGAAGCGCGCTCATCTTCGCGGCCTCGCGCCCCCGCGCCGCCCCCCTGGAGACGGGCAGCTGCTCGGGCCCAGACCGCCACGTGCGAAGCGCGATTCTCTTCACGCCCCCGCGGGTGTCTCAGTTTCCCCGTCCCCCCTGGTAAGGCTTCGGGCTGCGCACAAACAACCCCCCCAATCAGTCCCGGCTGGCCTTAGGTCGGGCCTGTCCCCCTACAGGCGGATTTTGGACGAAAAGTAAAACATAATCCAAACATGCCCCAGATGGTCCAAAATAGCGCAAAGATGGCCCCCTGATAATGTTTGACTATTTTTGAGTACTCCTGGGTGGGGCCCCGTGGGCTGCTGAGCGCCCCGCTGCTGCTCCTCCCTCCTCCTCCCCCTTCCCTTTCACTCCTAGCCAAGCCGTGGGGGCGCTCCGCCTGCGGCGTCACGCCATTCCTCCTCCTCCTCCTCCTCCTTTTTTCCTCTCCTCCTCCTCCGCCACCTCCTCCTCCTCCTCCTCGTCCTCGTCCTCCTCGTCCTCCTCCTCCTCCTCCTCCTCCTCCTCCTCCTCGGTTCCTCCTCCCTCACATCCTCCTCTCCTCCTTCGTTCCTGCTTTCCCCTCCTCCTCCTCCTCCTCCTCCTCCTCCTCCTCGGTTCCTCCTCCCTCACATCCTCCTCTCCTCCTTCGTTCCTGCTTTCCCCTCCTCCTCCTCCTCCTCCTCCTCCTCCTCCTCGGTTCCTCCTCCCTCACATCCTCCTCTTCCCTCCTTCGTTCCTCCCCCTCCTCCTCCTCCTCCTCCTCCTCCTCCTCCTCCTCCTCCTCGGTTCCTCCTCCCTCACATCCTCCTCTCCTCCTTCGTTCCTGCTTTCCCCTCCTCCTCCTCCTCCTCCTCCTCCTCCTCCTCCTCCTCCTCCCTCCTCCTCTCTCCTCCTCCTCCTTCGTTCCTGCTTTCCCCTCCTCCTCCTCCTCCTCCTCCTCCTACTCCTCCTCCTCCTCCTCCTCCTCCTCCTTCTCCTCCTCCTCCTCCTCCTCCTCCTCCTCCTCCTCCTCCTTGCCTCCCCACCCACCTCTGCCGCCCGACACGACAGACCCACCTCCGGCACCGCCCGCCTACGCCCCCCGCCCCGCCCGCGCGCCCACCTGCCGCCCACGCCGCGCAGGCGGCGGAGGCGGCGGCCGCGGACGCGGCGGCGGCGGCCAGGGCGGCCGGCAGCGGGGCCTGCGGGGGTAGCGGGGAGGGAAGGGGAGGGGATGCGGGAGACAGGGAGGGAGATGGAGAGAGGGAGGAGGCGGAAGGGATGAGGCGGGAGGGAGGAGGCGGGAGGGAAGGATGGAAGAGGCGTAAGGGAACGAGAAGGGAGAGGGATAGGGAGGGGGGAGGGAGGGAGGAAGGCGGGGGGGAGGGGAGGAGGCGGGAGGGAATGAGCGAGGAGGTTCCTTTCCATTGCGCTGATTGGTCTTGATTCGTCGACGGGTGACTTGATTAGCGGGCCTGGGGAGGGGGAGGGGGGGGGGATGGGGGAGGAAGGGGAGAAAAGGGGGGGCAGGGGGGAGGGGGAGAGAGAGGGTCAGGAGGGTAGACAACCACATGTCAACCCTATCCCTGCACGTAAGATGTCTGAAGCACGATACAAAACGTCAGAATACGAAGGATGTCTGCAGCCAAGTGAACCCCTCACGGGTGTTGCCGAAATTCCAGCGTCGATCGGACCTGCAGAAGCAAGGATCGCAAGTGGACGCCGAGGAGGGGGGAGAGATGATGTGGAGCTTCCGGCTTGGCGACTACCCCGCCGACCTGCAAGCCTTCGTGGCGGTCAGCGTCGTCCAGCGCAGGTGCGGCAACAAACGCGCTGCAGGACTCCCTCCCGATTCTCACATAAAGCGTCTTATGCTCGAGCCAACTCGCGACAAGGACAGCATCTGTGTCCACGTCGGGAGGGTGGGAACGAAAAGCAAGCCTCTCGCATGCTTCGAGCCTCGCTTTGCATTACTTCCCCCGCGGTCATGGATGCACCGACAACCGAATGAGCAAGGACCCCATGAGCGGCGTGTCCCGAGGCGGGCACGAGATTTCTCGCAGCAGCTGGAAGAGAAAAAAAAAGAAAAAAAAAAAAAAACGTCAGCTCTGGCAGGGCGACCAAGTGTTCCGCCTAGCGCACAACTGGTCGAGCTTGCCTCGCTCCTGTCGCCGCGCCGGGCCCCCTGGGGGCAATCTTCGCGCGCACTGAATGCATCCATCTTTCAAATTCGCTGAATCTGTCGGCGTGTGCAAGGGGTTGTTTCGTTGGGGGTCGGTGGGTGGGATGGTTGCGCGAGCAGTGGGGTTGACAGCCCACTGCGAACAAACGACCCCCCCCGGGAATATCGGCAACCCTTTGTCGTATTGCAATTGACACGATTTTGCCCCATCGTCCATCCTGAATTTGAACTCGTACCATCCCACCCCGACCGGTATCGCCCCCGCATCCCCGTCATCCTCCTGAAAAGCAGTATGCGCGCGCACTCGTTTGCGTACCACAAATCATAAATTACCAAAAATCCCTTGCACAAGAACTGACGAAGTGTACACGCGTGCGTCGTCGCGCGCGCATGCCGGAATCTTTCGGAAACCTTCGGTTTCGTAAGAGTGTCCAAATCATGGAAGACACATGGTTTCGCAACGCAGGTTGCCAAACCAAAAAAAAATGCGCGCGCGTTTTTTTTTTTTTTTTTTTTTTTTTTTTTTTTTTTTTTTTTTTTTTTTTTTTTTTTTTTTTTTTTTCCGAAAGCCAGACAAGTGTTTCAACATGTTCAGAAAATGCTACCACATGGGTTTCGCGCGCGCATGTCGAAATCGTTCGAACGCCCTTGCGAGCGTGCCGTCGCGAGAATTTGTTGCTACAAAACGGGACGAAATGCACATGCGCGCATCGTCGCGCGCGCATGGCAAAATCCGTCAAAAACGTGCGGTCCTGTAGCGGTTTCAAAACTCAATGGCCAAACGCGTACAAAAAAACACTTGGTTTCGCAACGCGAGTTTCCCAAACATGCGATGGCGTCTTTGCGCATATATATATATATATATATATATATATATATATATATATATACATCATAGGTTTCTGCAACATGTTTATGGAATTCTGCCACACGGGCCTCTGGCGCCGCATGCCGACATCATTCGCACGCCCTTGCGCGCGTGCTGGGGGGGGGCACGATCCGTGTCAAAATGCACCCGTGCGGACCATTCTCGCGCATCGGCTGCGCGCGCATGTCGAACACTTCCAAAATCCCAAACCTTCATCACCGACGCGAAGACGCTGTCATCGTCGTCGCCGTGATCGGCATGGGCGCCCGCACTGGCCGCTCCGTCGTCGGTACCAACATCGTCATCAGCATCGCTGCTAGCATCATCGTGTCAACCGTTGTCGACGTTGCCATGATACCGTGCCCGCCCAAGTCGCCGACTCGCAGTGGTGCCCGTTGGGATGTGCCCAGCCGTCAGCGCCACTGCAGCACGGTCGGTGGCGCCAAACTAGCTGGCCGTTGCGCGCGCGTGTTGGGGTTGGCACGGCCGCAGAGATGCACCAGCCAACGCCAAGGATGCATCGCAATCGCCACCGCATGGGTATTGCCAACCAAGTTGCGGGTGGATGGGTGGGACGTTTGCAAAAGCATGGGATGTATCATATCGGTAATTCAAACAAAGTACACCACGTAGACTGCACCACATAACACAACATATATTGCACAACACGGAATGTACACCATATATTGCACTACGTGGATAGCACCACACAAAGCGCACCCCATAGATTGATTGCACCGCGTAAACCGATGGGAACACACTATTTCATGTCCACGCTGGCTCTGTTTCCCCCTCTGCCGCTGGAGGCCTCTGGAAGCCTCGCAGAGCTCTCCAAAACCCCAACCGCTCAAAATCCTTACGCGTGAGGGAGGCTGGGAAGGGGGAAGGGTGAGGGGAGAGGGGGGAATGGAGGAATATTTTTTTTCCAGCGCTATTTTGGAGAAGGGGGAGGAAGAGGCGAGAGGGAGACAACGCACACGCCAGCTTGCTGTCCATCTCGCATATCGCGCCGGGGAGTCCGGGGGCCACGCCACCCTCAGTCGCAAACAGCACAACAAGACGTGATGAGGGTCAGGTCCGCTTCCCCTCAAGGGGGCTATCACCGCACCCATCGAAAGCCGCAGCGAATGGCGTTGAAACTCCATAGCTGTAGATATCGAAGGTGGCCGGCCGGGTAAACGTCACCACATTCAGGGAGGAGGAGGAGGAGGAGGAAGGAGGGAGAGGAGGAGGGAGAGCAGCCAGCTAGCCAATGATACGAACTTGCCGTGCAGCGTATCTTCCCCTGGCCGGCCGAGGCGTTGTGCAGCAGTCCCCTTACTGAATGGCCTAGTCGGCCGAACCAGCAAATCCAACACAACCTAAGACAAGAGAGGAGACAAGAGAGGAGAACAGGACGACAAGAAGGAGAAGAGGGGCGGGACAGGAACATGATACGAATAGGGCCCGAATTCGTATCATCTCGAAGCTTGGCACCGCGCTCTTGGCGGGCATGGCGAAAGCCAGAAACTACTTAAGCGAAAATGCATCGGTACGAACGGCAACCAGAAGGGGAGGAGGGGAAGGGAGGCAGATCAACAGCGTCGAGCACTGCGCCTCCAACACGAACCGCGCTCGGTCCAGCCGGTCTGGACGATGACAGGTCGTCCGCTCCTGGCTCCAGCATTCGGGGAAGAGCGAGGACGAGACCGGCAGAGGACGCGGAGAGCCGGCTCACCGCGAGCCAGCGGTGAGCCGGCGCTCCGCCTCCGGGAGGCGAGGGCGGGAGGAAAGAGACGAGGGGGAAGGGCAGCTCGCGTCGGCTGCTGGGTGCAACGCGGCCAGGACAGAGAGGACACGATAGCTTGCACCACCAAGCGTGGAGTCGTGCCCTCCGCGGTCCAGATTTGCAACTCCATGCGCAATAATTCAGGGGGGGGCGAGGGCGAGACAGGAAAAGGGAGGAAAGAAGGACGAGGGAGGAGGGGGAGAGGAAAGACTGCAGAAACGCTAAATCACGCCCCCGCGAGGGCGGCGTCGGGCAAGCCGCAGAAGGCCGTCCATCTGCGCGTGCCCCCTTGCGCTCTCTCTCAAAAACGAAACTAGCGCTTCGGGGGCGTTGCGCCGCAGGAGCGATCCAGTCCGCACCGCGGCTTGCGCCCTGTACGCCGCGTACACTGTGAGGGCTCGAAGGAGAGTGCACTGCTCGGCGCTTCTCTCGACCCCCGCCACGCCTTGCGAAGGCAGAAAATTAAGAAAGCACCCAAGCTTGCTGTCCCTGCCCGCAGGGGTCTCCAACCCCGCGTGCTTTCGGCAAAACGCGTGGTAGACTTCGCACTGGGCGTAATGCTCTATACAATCAGCTCCGCCGCCACAATGGAGGGCACAAGGCGCGCTCCCTTGGAAGCGCCGCGCCGTGCGCCACCCGTTCATGGCAGTGCGGAGGAAGGCCGCGGCAACGCGAGGCGGGCCGCGGGCGCTGAGCAGCCGCCCCACGCTCACCAGCTGCACGGGGCGGTCCCGGGGCTGGGATCGCAGCGGCCACCGGCCCAGCCTCCTGCGAGCATGCACCACTGCGGCGCCAGGAGCAGGCCGCAGGATCTGCGTCGCCTGCCGCTGCCATGTCCTCTTCGTCTGGAGGTCGTCGGGGTCGACACCGAGCAGGAACGGGGGGCGTCCCGCCGCCCGCTCGGCCGCGGCGACCTCGTCCGCCGCCGCTGTGAGCCGGCATGAGGAGGAGCTTCGGATCCGCGCCACCGTGGCCAGGCTGACGTCGTTTGCCTCGTGCAATTTCTCCAGGAGCCGCCGGGCCCGCGCCCGAGCGCGAAGGCCACCGTCCTGGCGGTTCTCGAACACGAACACCCGGGCAGCCGCCGCCGAGGCGCTGGCGGCGAGCGAGGCGAACTCGGTCGCCAGGCCGTATTCCGTGAGGGCTTGGAGGACATTCGACGGCATCCAGCCCGCGGGCCCAGGCACCAGTCGCTGGAGGGCTCTCTCCTCCTGGGCGCGCGCCTCCGCGGGCACCCATTCCAGCTGCGCGACGAAAAGGAGCACGCTCAAGGCGTAGCACCGGTATGCGTCCATGGTGACCCTGAGCCCCGCCCCGAGAGAGCGCCAGAGCTCCACGCGCTCCGAGAATTTCCTCAGGGGCGCCCCCCACGAGAGAGCCGCACGCCCAGGGCCCACCATGAAGCCGAGGTACCGGGCCTGCCGCGCCAAGCCAAGCTGCCCCCAGGCTGGCGCCCGCTCCGCGATGGCCACGCGAAGCTGCACGAGGTCCTGCGCACCCACGGGCACCACCACCGTCTTCTCGATGGTCAGCTTCAAGCCTGAGCAGCTTGCAAACTCGTCGAAGATGCTTGCCAGAATCGCGACCGACTGCAGACCGTCGTAAAGGAAGATTGCTGTGTCGTCCGCATAAGCCCGGACAAGGGCATGACAGTGGCGGCCAATGCGCACCAGCAGGAGGTCCGAACAAGCCGCCAGCAAGAGGGGGGACAAAGGGCAGCCCTGTCGTACCCCACGCGTCGCCGTGAAGCCCTCGTACCGCGCCCCTCCGAGTGCGATCCTGCAAACGTTGTCGGTGTAAAGCGCGCGGAGGTAACGGAGCAGCCAGTCTGGCCACCCCGCTTGCTCGAAGAGCTGCATCATGAACTCGTGCTCCACCGAGGGGGACGCGGCTTCGAAGTCCATGAAGCATGCGAGGGGCTCCTGCGGCGAGAGGGCGCCCTCGCACATGGCTTCCTCGAAGTCCACCACATTCGCCAGCATCGACCGACCCTTCAGAAACCCGCGTTGGTCCCGCGAGATTCTCGGCGCCAGTGCTGGTTCCAGCATAAGGCGCACCGCGCTCGCGATGATCCGGTTGTCGGTGTTCGCGACGTTCAAAGGCCGCGTGCCAGCTGGGCGGAAGACTGCCACGCCCTCCTCCGTGTGTTGCGCCGCCTTCTTGGGGAGCAGGAAAAGCAAGCTCTCGTTGAACTTCATTCCCAAGGCCTCCATCTCGCTCGTGGCGTCCGCCGCCGTGAGCCCCTGGAACGCCCCGTACAAGAGGTCGACAGCGGTGTCGCCGAAGGATCGCCATACTGAAAAAGGAATGCCATCTGGCCCAGGCGAAGTGTTTCCCGTGATCCGGAGGGCTCGGCGTATGTGCCGTCGCGTCAGGCGGAGGTCGTCGGGCAGCGCGAGAAAACCGCACCCTGGCGGTCTGGCCCGCTGGTCCTCCTCCAGCCATTCCCGCAGCAGCTGGGAGTCGTGCCCCTTGCGCTGAAAGACCCGCTGCCAGTGGCTCCGGAGCTCCCCCACCATGTCGTCAGCGTTAGTCAACACGTTGCCCCTGTCGTCGGCGACGGCCCCGATGCCCACCGTGCGGCCCGGAGCGAGCCGATGAAGCAGCCGAGCCCCGCGCTTCCGGGTGCGGAGCGCGCGGTCGAGGGAGGGCTCGTCCAGCCTGGTCCTCTCCTCCTCGCGGACAGTGGCCGTCGCGAGCTCGTCCAAAGCGTGGCCCCTCGCCAGCTCCGCCGCGTGCTGTCGGAGCTCGCGAAGTCGCACCGTCAAGTTGCCAGAGAAATCGCACGGGTTCGGGACCTTCTCCCGGAGGGCCGGGTAGCGAACGAGGCACTTCGAGACCTCCCCGGGCAGACCGCACTCCATGGAGCGGATGAGCTTCAGCACGATCCCCAGCCGGTCTTCCTTGGATTCGGCTGCGGGGAGCGCAGCGTGGTCCGCAGCGAGGCGGCGCGCGACAGCACGGATCGCCGCCTTGAACAGCATCAGATGCTGCAGTGGCGAGTCCGAGGAGGCGGCGGCGAGCTGCTCCGCGTACTCCAGAAACACGCGCCGCCGAAAGTCAGGGTGCTGGAAGGCATAGTCGGGGATGCGCTGTTCGGCTGGGTCGAGGCGCTGCGGGATGGAGCGGGAGGCCAGCACAGGCCTGTGGGCAGACAAATGTGGTTTCCACTCCAGCGCCACGGAGCGGGAGCATCGGTCCAGCTGGTCGACCATGTCGTGGTTCATGTAGATCCTGTCCAGCCTGGCCCTCGACCCCGCCGACGCGTGCGTGGGCTCGGGCTGGAACAACTCGACCATGGAGAACGGTGTGCCGAGCACCTCCTGGAAATGCTTCTCTTCGTACTTGTCCCTCCTGCCGGTGCTGATGGCAGACGTCGTGGCGTAGCGGTCGAAATCGTCCACCACGTAATTGAAATCGCCGGCCAAGATCGTCAGCGCAGATGCGCGCGGCGCAATGGCTCGTGCCAGCCGTGCCCGCAGACAGCGTCGAAGCTCCGGGAAGGATGGGGACGCGCTGATCTCAGCGCCCGAGAAGCCGAAGAAGTCGTTTCCGTGCGGCCGGTCGCCTGTCGGAAAATATGCCACGACGAGGTCCAGAGCGCCCTCAGGCCCCCTCAACTCGAGTTTGGCCGCCCTGCCGCTGAGTATAATCTTCCACACTGGGCGCGGGTCGAAGCGGGCCAACAGCTCGTCCTTAACGAGGATTCCAACGCCCGCGTGCCCCGTGGTAGCACCAGGGGACCACCAAGCTGTGGTGCCCATCGGGGGGCGCCAAACGCTGTGAGCTCCAGCGGTGCCGTGCGCCTCCGTGATCATGACAACCTGCGCCCGGCTGAGCAGGGACTGAACGTACTCGCATTTGACTTCGTGGCGCCCGAGCGCCTGCGCAAAGAACGCTTGGGCGTTCCAGAGGGCCACAGAAACCTCGCCCCTGTATTGCCCGAGCCGCCTCCCAGGGTCCGCCGTGGGCGTCGGAGGCGAGGATGTGCGCCTTGGCGTCGACGTCCCCATGGCCACGGGGAGCGCGCCCAAGGCGCGTCGGAGACGCATCGCATAAAACAAGCTGGCCGGAGTGTCCGCAGCGGGGACGCCCAGATGGCGACACCAAGCATCACTGCCAGGGAGAAGAGGACGAAGAGGGGGAAGAAGTCGATCGTCAAAGAAACGATGGTTGCCGTCAACATGTACCAAAAAAGAATTCGAAGAGTAAGAGTACGGTGGCCACGGCGTGCCGGAAGGCCTCCGAGGCGGTCCAGCTCCGCTCGGCGCCGCAGCTGCGGCGTGGATGGAGAAGACGACCTCCAAGATCCAGCACTCGAGGTGGTCCCAGGTCAAGCACCGAATTGCGCCCCAACCCTCCAGTTGAGACGCGTCCTGCTCCGTTGCGGGGCGAAGGTGGACTAAGCCCTCGCCCCCCTCCCGTTTCCCGCCTGACCGACAGAGTCCACCATGTCATTCTGTACTGCGATCCTGATGGAGTCGCCGCCGACGCGGAGGACCTGACCATGCAATCCAGCGTGGAGCCGGCGCACCTCCTCGCGGCTCCGAAGGAGGAGGCGGACGCGCCCATCCGGGGCGTAGGGATCGCGGGCACGGAGTGCATAGTACTCTCCGGGGCGGAGGCCCTGCGAGTCCATAGACGCCGTCACTGCGATCCCAATCTGAGAGGTGACATGCTCCATGAGCATCGCCAGCGCGTTGGCATCCTGGTTGCCCAGCTCCCCCTTGACAATGATCTCCGTCAGGTGTTCCGTGCCGCTACCTCCCCGTCCTGCGCGTCTGGTGGCCGCCAACGCCGTGGTCGTCGCAGATGGCGTGGCGATCGCTCTCCCTCCGTGAGCGGAGGGGCGCCAACGCAGGCGCACGGCAGCCACCGCAGGGTCGCGCAGAAGGATCTCGTCCATGAGAGCGGACCACGTTTCCGAAGCGGCGTGCGAGAGAATCAAGGCACGTGAGTGCGACAAGAACACCAACTGGCTGCAGAGTGGCCAGAGCTTTGGCACGCAGCCGGGGTCGGTCAGCTCCAAGATCATCGCCTCCCTGTTGGTGTAGATGGTGTCGATCGCCAGGTAGACCGTGCCGGGCAGCCCACGGCGCAGCCGGTCCAAGACGATGACCGCCTCCAGCTCTGGGCACGAGGGGGGGAAGACCAAGTCCAGGCTGAGGCGCGGGAGAGCTGTCGAGCTACTCAGGCTACGCCGGTGTTGGCGGATCGTGATGCCGCCGAGGATGGGATCCGCGAGCTGCCGAAAGAACTCCGGGAGGTAGTCCGACGGCATATCGGCGATCGCAACGACGGAGGGCGCCACCTCGAACAACGGGATCTTCGCCTCCACCGTGCGAGGGACGTGGCGGGGCCCATCCAGGGCTATGCCGAAGATGGCCAGTCCCATGTGCACATGACGAGGGTGATTCCGTCCAGGAAGCACCATCTCCAGCGGCTGCGCGCAGAAGAGCTGCGAGCGAACGATAGGGGCCCACTTGTCGCTGAAGAGCGCGTGGTACCAGAGGTCCGTGATCCCGGACACGTCCTGCATGCCGTGGATGAGGGGTATGGGGGTCACCAGCCGCAGCGAGGCTGGCCGGCGGGAGGGATCCGCGCGCCTCATGAGGGCGGCGAGGACGCGTGCCAGCGAGCCGCCGTCCTCGGGCGCCCACGCCACCATGTGCAGGCCGCCGCACGTGTCCCAGACCCTCTCGTCGCCCTTCTCCAGGAGCTCCCCAACACGTCGTGCGAAGGGCAGGTCACCGGGGCCGTCGCTGCCGTCCTCCAGGATGTGGGACCACTGCGTCAGGACAGATTCCTGGAGGCCCGCCTGGGCAGTGGTGCGGAGCAGCGTCCGCGCCGCCGGCCCCAGCTCTTTCCATAGAGGGAGCTTGGGGGCTTTGATCTTCCTCCTCTCAGCGAGGACGCCCAGCAACTCCTTCTCGCAGACCCCCGCTGCCGTCCGGAAGCTGGCAGCAGCCCCGGCCACACGCGCGCGGTCCCGCTCATCCAAATCCGCCCGGAGCGTCAGGTCGCAGAGGAGGAGGGCCGTCCGAAGGCGGGCGGCGATGAGTTGCTCCGACGGCATCGGGCCCTCGTAGCGCGCCAGCCCCAGGCAGAGCCAAGGGTCGAGCTCGTCTGGGCGGAACGCCAGTTTGCGGCACATGCGCTCCAGTGCCGCCACCGTCTCCGGGAAGACCACCGGGAGGCCCTGCACCGACGGGTCGGCCGCCACACTGGCCTGGATCAGCTCGGAGTGCGTGAGCATCTCCTGTTCGGCCCACTCGCGGAAGAGCGCGTCCCTCAGCTGGCCCGCGGTCGGCAAGGCGGCCATCCGCAGGGCCGCCATGTCCTGCGTGGCGCCCGAGTTCTCGTCATCGAGGTCCATGCCAGCGAGGCGGTCTGGCGGCGATGAGGCCCCCCCTGCATCGACGCCGTCAGCCATCCCAGGTGGGGCCGTCGGCGCAGCGGCTGGTGGGGCAGCAGCCGCAGAGACCTCGCCAGGAGCTGGAAGCCCCGGCGGCAGCGGCGGCTGGGCCGCCGCAGCGGCTGGTGCGATAGTCGCTGCGACGCCATGGCCGGGCAGCGCCTGCCCGCAGCGCCGGCAGCGGCCCAGCTCGTCGGCGGCCGCGGGCAGCGCGCCGAAGAGCGGGCACGCCACATGAGTGCACGCCATCGCACGCAGAGAGGGAAGTCTGCGTAGGATGGAGCGGGAGGGGGCGAGGCTTGAGCCCTAAGCCCTTGGGCCTTCCCAAGGGTGCAATGCTGTGGTGACCAAGGCCCCCAGAGGCCCCAGTCTTGAGCCAGGGGGGAATGGAGGAATATGAGGAATGAATTGACTGGTGTACTTGTTTACGGTGTAAGTTTGGTGGGGATACGTGTGGACCCTCCTTTATGGACGTCTTCGTTGGCCGAGGGTCCATCAAAGGATTCCCCGACCTCCTCCGTTGGCAACTGACGCCGCAGTGTGAAAGCGTAGAAGTTTTGGACGAGACCCACTGCAGCCCTATGCGGGTGAGCTCGCACCCTTTCCCCACCCCGAAGGGAAGACCTTCCCCTCCTGCATCCTCGCACTCTTTCCTCACTCCTGTATAGGAGCACCGCCTGAAGGGGCGGGAGGGGAATCCCTCCCTCGAGGCCTGGAGAGGGGGACGGCCCCGGCCGACAGAGTCGCAGGGCACTCCAGAGAGCCCAGACTCTCGAAGTCCGTCGCCTTGGAGGATAAAAGAGCTGCGCAAGCACACAGTTTCCCAGAAGTCCGCGCAAATGTCTTGGATCGGCGCTGGACCCCCCCAGCGCGCCGGGGGCGGCACAAGAGGCGCCGCCAGGGTGCCCAACGTCAATCCAAGAAATTCGTACGGACCTCAAAGAAGTTGTGTTACGTCGGTGTTGCTTCGTCGAGGCCTGCCCCTTGGGCGTTGCTGAATTGGGGGGGTGAAGAAACGTGCACCTTCCGTGCGATCTCGTGAAGATGAATCGAGAATCTCTGAGATACGGCGGCTCTGGAGGATGTATCTGGCGTCGCGCGGCCTTCTCGGAGCGTTCCGGAACGCTTTGCGAGCGTGCCGGAACGCTCTGGAACCAATTTATCTTCGTCCTAACTCGGCGGCGGGCGAGGGGGGGATGAGAAGGAGAAGGCCTTCTCAGAAGGCGGCGGGATTTCTCAGACACCCTCGCGCCTTATGAGAAATTCTTTCTGTCATCGGGGAAGGCTCAGCCCACTTCTCACAAGACCGGGGGACTTCCGAACCTCCTGAGAAGGCTTCTATTCTCGCTTCCCCCCCTCACTCGCCGCCGACTGGCACCGCTCGCCCCCCCCCATGCATCGCCCCCGTCACGCGACGCCCGAGGTTCCCCCCACCGCACCCCTGAGGGGCAACGATAGGGGGGGATTGGCACAGGGGGGGATGCATCGACCTGGAATCGGCGATACATCATCGATAGATCGGCGATACATAGTTAGGCCTCCGATCGTGAATCCGCACCTTCCTGGGCAGGTCGGGGCAATCGGGCCCCTATCGGCGATCAATGGGCGATTGGGGGGCGATACATCCCCCCCTATACCTATCCCCCCCTATCGTTGCCCCTGAACCCCACCGCCGCCGAAGCCGCCGCGCGCCGGACGCGGTGGGGCGGGGGGGGGGGAGGCGGCCTCCTCCAGCAGGGGCGGGCCGACCGCACGCCGCGCGGCCTGGCGTAGTCGTTTTCTGCAGCTCGCGCGCGGGGGGGGGCAGAAGCAGGAAGGCGCGTGAAGCAGACTGGGATCTGGGAACCCATAAATGCCAACATTTCAGCGACCAGCGTGTAAGCCCGATAGGTGAAACCAAGATGGCCTCGGCCACACAATTCTCAGAACGTGTCCTTCGGTTGGCCCGTCGGCAAGACAAGACGCTTCGCCACTGCTTGAGCGCCTGGCCTTCCGCGCCATCGCGCCCGTGGGGCGCGCGCGCGCCGCTGGGCGCAGCGGCGGCTGGGGAGGACCCCCCGCGCTGCTCCTCGCGAGAGCGGCACGCGCGCGCGGCCGGCCTCTGCGAGTCGCCCGCACCCCCCGCGCGGGCCCGAGCAGCCCTCGACAGGGCACACGACTTTTTCCTTGCACCTCCAAGGTTATGCTGCTCCCATCGTACTTGAGGGCCATATCCCAGAAACAATCTCGAGCACCCAGAAGAGTGTCGAGAGAGTGTCGAAATAGTGCCGAAACAATGCTGGACGAGTGTTTCCTAGGGCCAGGCACGTGAAAACCCTCGAGTTGCTGTGTTCTTTTCTGGCGCTCGAAATTCTTTCTGGTGATCAAGGCTAAAGTAAGTTGGAAATTCATCACTCCAGAGTCTGAGCAAGACTGGGGTCGACCCCACGGTTGGGCTTGGTGAGGGCGACGAGGGAACGAGGGAGAGGAGGAAGACTCGACAGGGCAGACCACCTGCACCCGCGGGGGGAGTCCACGGCTGTGGACAAGATCCAAGGCATGCGGTGATGTGATCTTTCAAGGCGCGAACTCCAAAACCGGGGAGACGTAAGACTCGGGTTCGGGGGACTCGGGTTGGCCTGACGGGCCCATCATGCAAATGACGAGACCCAATCAGAAATGCGTCGCGGGCTCCCGCTGCAAACATCCAAGAAGAACTGGGCCGTCAAAATCCAGGACGCGCTCGTCAAAAGCGTCGCCAATCCCGAATTCCAGCATACTCGAGTGTTACGCACTCACGAAGGATTCCACGGCTGTGGGCAGAATCCCCGACATCCGACGAGATGATTCTTCAAGGCGCGGCACTCACAAGCCCAAACCCGTTTCCTAAGTTATAGAGCGTTTTTCGCTCCGGATCTGTCTCTGATGGTCCCCAGGCCCGCTGACGGCCAGCAGAAGCCGAAATCGACGAGGCACGCCAAGATGGAAAAACACATCGTCGGTGATATGGGAGCGTCCCTGTCGCAGCGTGCCCTTCAACCTGCGGGCCGTTCGAGGCGTCCCTTGGAGGCCTCGACTGGGCAGGAGGGGGCCGCTGGGGGGGCCCTCCCCAGCAGCCTCGGGGGCCCCAGGGGCACAAGCACCGCTGCAGCCAACGCCCAGTGATTGGTCAGGGAGCGAAGCGAGGGGAGGGCGACAGGTTCAGGCGGGCAGGATGGACGAGGTCGCGAGTGGCGGAGGAGTGGGCGAAGAGGGCATGAAGAGAAGGAGAAGGCGGAGCAAGGCCATCTCGGGTGAGCCAGGAGTTTGGGAGGTCTGCGCGGAGTCCCTGGGATCGCGCTGGACCCTTCTCTGCTCTGACGCGCGACGCGCGCCGGGGGCGGCGCCTCCAACGCCACCAAGGTGACGTCTGGCACAGACCCGAGAGATCCGCGCGGACCTTCGAAAGTCCCTGTCCGTGCCGCAAAGGTCCTGACCATGCGGCGTCTGTGCGTCCTCCTCGATAGACAACGCGGACACGGCGCCCCGCAACAGGGCACACATGTCGACCCCTGTCCCAAAAAATGTGGACTCTCCGACTGGACAACACCTGTTCGGCCCAACCGTGGGATCTACGACAGGGGTGGGGAAACCAAAAGGTACCCATACCACTACTCCCCAGACCACTCCTGGGGTGCGTTCTGACCAGAATGTCGAGGCGAATCCAGCGATGGCGACGAGGGCCTCCCACGAGGCCCTCAAAAAGGGCAAATGGGCGAAGGGTAGCGGTATGGGTACCTTTTCCTCTTCTGAAGGGGGGGCGCCCATTCTCGCTGGGGGTGCGCCCGACTGGCCCCCAATGTGGTGCTTCCCCGCCTTCCCCCCCCTCTCTTCTCTGAGCGGCCTGCTTCTTCGCGGAAGAGCGCCGGGGGGCTGGGTGCGAGAAGTCGCCTGCGACCCCAAGCTCTGCCCGAGGACCCCCCCCGGGATACCGGCGATGGACAAACCTCCCTTTCGTAGACCACCCTTTCGTGAAAGCGGCCTGGGGCCGAAACCGACGGACCTGGACCCGCAAAACTGACGGCCGCGACGCCCTCTCGCGAACCGAGAACGGCCCATTCGCCGATCGACGTGCGAGGGTAGGAGGTCTGCCCACCCCCGGGATACAAGGATGAAGTCGGGCTCTACTGCCCTCCTTCTCCTCCTCCTCCTCCTCCTCCTCCTCCTCCTCCTCCTCCTCCTCCTCCTCCCCCAGCGGTCGCCCTCTACTGCGGGCGACCGCTGGGGGAGCTGCGCAGTACTGGCCCCCCCGGGTGCAGCCCAGCGCGCCGACCCCCTGGAGCGTGGGCGTCCCAGGCGCGGCCTTGGCCCAGGGGAGCCCAACATCGATCCGCGGAGCCGAACCGGCGATCGAAGCGGACCGGATCGGCGGAGATCGGCAGCCACGTCGGGGCAGTGCCGAATCGGCGGACGTCGGCAGGCCGGTAAATGTCTCCCGGGAGAGATCGGAGCCCGAGTCGGAGTCCCGTGTCGAATCGCGTCGGAATCGGAAGTCATCGAAATCGGATCGAATCGAATCGGCGAGGACATGAGCCCTGCCCCCCTGGGGCAGCCCAGCGTGCCGACGACCTCTCGGAGCGTGGGCGTCTCGGTCTCGCGGCCTGGCCAGCCCCCACGGCCCCCTCTCCTCTCTACCTTCCCTCCGGTCGAACGCATACGTCTTGGGGCGCGAGGCGAGGGGGCGTCACGGGAGGTATTCCTCCTCCTCCTCCTCCTCCTCCTCCTCCTCCTCCTCCTCCCCCTCCTCCCCCACCCGCTCCTCCCCCTCCCCCTCCCCCTCCCCCTCCTCCTCCTCCTCCTCCTCCTCCTCCTCCTCCTTCTCCTCCTGTCATGTCGAGCATCCGAGGGGGCCCAAAGCACTTCGCTTAGGCCGCCCCTGGGCGTTGGAGCCGATGGCCTCTCCTACAAGACTCGTCAAACATCAGCTGGCGATGCTGCTTTCGGTGCTAGTGTGGTCGGCGCTGCTTCAGTGCTCGCATGCGATCCTTGGCCCAGATGCAGGGGCGTCCAAAAGCCCGCAGCACCCTCACAGCATACCGAGGACGAGCTTGAGCGCCACGATCTTGAACGGCGCGGCAGTCTACCTTTGACGAGGCTTGCTGGGGAGGGGGAAGCCGCGACCACAGCTAGCGGCCTCCCAAATGGGGTCCGAGTGGTTGGGGTCGGAGGATCGCGCCGCATCGACGATGCATCGACGATACATGTAATATGGCGCCTCCGCGACGCTGGCGTGGAGAAAATGAGCCTCTACATCGATCCTCATCGCCAGTGCAGCGGCCACGCGGCGCGATACCCCGACCCCGCCCCGACCCCCGCTGGGAGGCCCGCAACGACTCCCTGGCCGTGGCTCCTCGGCAGATGGCACCTCTCTCGTTTTGTCCCGGGGCGCGCGGCCGCCGTTTCCGGCCTCCGCTCCGCGGCGCGGCGGGTGCGTGCGCGGCGCGCACGCCCGCCGACCGCGGTGGGCGGGCGCTCCCGGGGTGCGGGGAGGGGATTGGGCGTCGCTGCGTGGGGGGGCGATCAATGGGGGGGAGAAAAGAGGCTCACTTTGTGGGCAAAGAAGGCCTCCTTCTGGGCTCGAAGGGGCCTCTTTCGGGGGCACTGAAAGGTCCTTTCCTGCAACCCTCGCTGCCCCCCCCCCCCCCTTCATCGCCCCCCGCTACGGAAGCCCAAGGGGAGGACGCCGGCGGCGAGCCAGAGGGGGGGGACTCCTCCCGCTCGCCGCCCAAAAGAATGGGGAGGCCAAAAGGTACTGATACCGGACACCGCTACTCCCCAGACCTCTCCCGAGGTGCGCTCTGACCAGAATGTCGAGGCGAATCCAGCGGTGGCGACAAGGGCCTCCCATGAAGCCCCCCAAAAAGAAAAACGTGCAAAAGGTAGCGCTATTACCCGTTCTCGCTGGGGGTGCGCCCGATTGGCCCCCTCTGTGGTGCCTCCCCGCCTTCCCCCCCTTCCCCCTTTTCTCTGAGCGGGCTGCTTCTTCGCGGAAGAGCGTCGAGGGGCTGGGTGCGAGAAAACGCCTGCGACCCCGGGCTCTGCCCGAGGACCCCCCACCCCTGGGATACCCGCGGTATGGGTACCTTTTCCGCCTCTGAGGGAGGAGGAGGAGGAGGAGGAGGAGGAGGAGGAGGAGGAGGAGGAGGAGGAGAGGAGGAGGAGGAGGAGGAGGAGGAGGAGGAGGAGGAGGAGGAGGAGGAGGAGGCGCGTGCGCGCGGAGAGCCCGCGCGCACCCCGCTGGCGGGGGCCCCGCTGCGGGGGCCCCGCCGCGGAAGAGCGCCGGCGGCCGCCCCGGCCGCGCGCCGCCGCCCCCTTCACAGCACCGTCAGGGAGATGCTGGCCGAGGGCCCGAGGCCTGTGGCGGCCCGGTGCGGCCAGCGCGCTGTCGCGAGGGGAGGGGGAGGGGGAGGAGGGGGAGGGGGAGGGGGAGGGGGAGGAGAGGAGGAGGAGGAGGAGGAGGAGGAGAGGAGGAGGAGGAGGAGGACACGACGAGGAGGACGACGAGGAGAAGGGAGGGAGGGCGGGAGGGAGGGAGAGAGGAAGGGGAGGGAGGGAGGGAGGGAGGGAGGGAGGGAGGGAGGGAGTGCGGGCGTGCGTGCGTGCGTGCGTGCGGGCGGGCGGGCGGAGGAGGAGGAAGGGGAGGAGGAAAGAGCGAGGAAGGAGGAGGGGGGAGGAGCAGGAGGAGCAGGAAGAGGAGGAAGAGGAGGCGGGTGCAATTTGTACTTCTTCGTGTCGCCCTCCGTCACGTTCATAGCGTGGCCCGGCGCAGAGGCATCGACGACCGCCACGATCAGGAAGGAGCGATGGGGGTCTATCTGGAAGGTTCCACTCGGGGAACCTCGCAAAGGCCCTGGGGGCATCCCGCGCAAAGTGTCCCCCGCGACGCCGAGCATGCCCCGAGAGGCCGCCAAGGAGAGAAACGACTGGCCCCCCCCTCCTCCCGAGGCCCTGGCAGCATCGAAGAAGGCTCCCAGGAGGCCCCCCCGCGGCCGCCAAAAGAAATCCAAGAGACCGTGCAGCAGGCGCGGAGGAAGAGAAGTACAGAACGACGGAACGACGAATCGGCACCAACTGCAGGCAAGTGGCACAGCTGGAAGCGGCAACCAACAGCACACACGAAGTCGGAAGCCGCGCGTCTCCGCTTCCGGGGGTCTGCGGACCTGGCGCGGTGAATCCTGTCTGGAGTAAGGAGCGAACGGTTTTTTATGGCCATGGGGAGCTTCGGCCACGAAGAGATTGACCGACCTGGAAGTGACGAGCGGCCCGCAGTCCCGAGCCCAGAGCAAGCGCGACGCACAACCCAAAACAGGACCTACATTCCAGAACAAGACCCAACCCAATTCTGCCCCTCCTCCTCCTCCTCCTCCTCCTCCTCCGGCAACGATAGGGGGGGATAGGCATTGTGGGGGGATGCATCGACCTGGCATCGGCGATGCATCGCCGACAGGTCGGCGGTGGGCGCCCGATTCCTGGGCGGGGTGGGGCTAGCAAGCCCCTATCGGCGAACAGTGGGCGATCTGGGGGCGATGCATCCCCCCCTATGCCTAGCCCCCCCTGTCGTTGCCCCAGTAACCCAGACCCCCTCGAGTAATGAAAAAATCACGACGCGAGGTTTTCCTAATTTTCGGCCTCCGGGGGCCCTTACAGGGCCTCGGGAGCGTCAAAAAACGACTAGCTCAGGACGAAAAACCGGTCCCGGGGAATGGGTCTGGACCTCTGGGGGTCGACGTCATGAAAAATTCATGACGTCGGGGGTCTGGGAACCAGGACCCGTTCCTGAACCCGAAGCGAAACCCGTGTTTCACAGGCGCCACTGTACCACACGGTCGTGGCGTCACGGCCCCAGCGCCGGCTGCCGAGACCGCGCGGCTCGCTCCCTATTTCAGAAGTCGCGGGTTCCCGGCGCGGCGCAGCGTTTGAGGTCGACCGGTCCTCGGCCACTGGCAGCGTTAAGCCGTGACCGCCCGCACGGCACCAACGCGCCGCGGGCTCGGGAAGGCGCGCGACGGCGACATTCATGAAGGGGAATTGGGACACACAAGTAAATACACACAAATAAACATATCCCTGTATTTTCTTATAATTTCTGGGTTTTTGTCTTCCCCCCCACTTCCCATATTTTCCCATATTTTCTGGGAATCGCCAATTAATTGTGTCTGTGTGTTTTTTCCCCTCCTGAATTCAGTCGAAGTATGGGGGCAGCGATGGGGGGCAGCGACAAGGGGGGCATGGCAGAGGGGGGGAAGCATCGACCTGGAATTGAAGACACATCGCCGATGGATCGGCGATGCGCCCCCGCCAGCGAATCCCCGCGGTCCTGGGCAGGTTGGGGCTAGCAGATCCCCATATCGGCGACGAGTGCACGATTGGGGGCCAACGCGTCCTCTCCTGTGCCTCCTCCCCTATCGCTGTCCTTGGGCCAGGAGGCACCACTTCCTTCGCCGAGGGTCCAAGGCCCACGGTGGAGATGTGCTGCGCAGTGCGAAGAGTGTGTCGAGCTGGTTGCCACCGCAAGCGTCGCCCTCGCCTCGTGTCGTCTGCCTCCGGCAGCCAGGTCAGGATCCTGACGGCCGCGCGCCTTGCGGATCAACTCCACCAGCGCTTGGACATGTCCGTCCCTGGGGATGGACTCGGTTTCGGCTGGAGAGATTGGCTCCCGGTGGAACGTAACAAACACAGCGACAAGCAGCGGAATCGCGCGAACAGCATCTCCCTTTCCACATCCCGCTGCTGTGCTCTTTATTGTACTCTCTCTCTCTGTCTCTCTCTCTTTCTCTCTCTCTCTCTCGCTCTCGCCATTGCCCTTTCATGTTTCGTCGATCCGTTCGTCGCTGCCACGCGCGCATCCCAGAACTCACGCGGAAAACATGCAAACCATCGCACAGTAAGCCGCACAAGCCACCATACTTAGGTCGGTTCTGTCCCCCCCCCAAAAGCCGATTTTCAACGAAGCATAAAAAACATCACAACATATTTCGGACATTCTCAAAAATAGTGAAAGCAAAAAAAACGTCCCCATACTACTGTTTGATTACTTTTGAATTCCTCCTGAGGGGGGGCAGCCCCGACACAACACCGCGCGGGGACATGCTCGGGGGACCCTGCGGGAGACCAGACGGGAGACCCTGCAAGAGGCCGAACGGGAGATCCCACGGGAGACCGCGCGGAGGTCACGGGTGGCAGCGGGAGGCCACGCTGCCCGACCGCTCCCGGGTCCGCCAGCGCACCAAAGTGCTGGTTTCGGACGTTTGCGAGTAGGCACCTTGCGAGCAGTGGAGCGCGGAGGGAGGGAGGGAGGGAGGGAGGGAAGGAGGGAAGGAGGGAAGGAGGAAAGGGAGGAGGAGGAGGAGGAGGAGGAGGAGGAGGAGGAGGAGGAGGAGGAGGACGAGGGAGGAGGAGGAGGAGGGGCCCTGGGACACTGGGGGGCGACCCCGCCCGAGGCGGCCACGTCGCGGCGGCCTTCTTGCAGGGATCGCCCAAAGGGTTGCCCGAGGGCGCGCCGGGGAAGGCGGACAGTTGGCCTCCTCCTTCTCCTCCTCCTCCTCCTCCTCCTCCTCCTCCTCCTCCTCCTCCCTCCTCCCTCCTCCTCTTCCCTCCTCCTCCTCCTCCTTCCCCTCCTCCTTCGAGGAACGGTTGGCCTGCCAGGTCCAGCGAGTCGCATGCCTTGGTCTGCCTGCTCCGCTTGCCCGTGTATGAGCACGCGGTCGACGATGGCCGCGTCGGGCGGCGCAAGCCTCTCCATGCACTTGGCTCGGGGGGCGTTGTGTTCAGCGACTATGTCCCTCGCCAAATCCGTCATGCTTTCGGCCTGGAGCACGGCGCGTTGGGGCCCCTTGGCCACGTGTTCGTCGAGGTCGGACTCCTTCACCAAGGCGCAACTGCTGTCGACCATCTGCATGGTCGAACATGCGCAGTCCTCGGCGCAGTCCACAGGGCCCCCGCGCCTCGCGCTGGCAAAGGTGTAGAAGGGGTAGTGGTGGATGCATCCAGGTGCGCGCGCTTACCATCGCGAAGCCTTCTCTAAGGAACTGAGCGCAGTCAAGAGGAACGCCGCAGCCCGCGCGCGGTGGAGCTGCAACGCCCCAGGCCACGTGAGTTTCGCGAGCTTCTCGTAGAACGCACTTCGGGTGTAGCCGAAGTTCGCGATGGCGGCCTTCGGAGATCTCGCCGCCGCATTCTTCTTGTCTCTCCACTCGATCAGCTGGTCGGTGGCAATGGTTTGGGGGAACTCGGCCAGGCGCGCGGCCAAGCCGCCCCACAAGGGATGATTGCTGACAGCCTCGTTCTGGGCGTAACTCCACGCCTCCTGCTCGGACATCTTCGCGCCGATGGCGAGGGGCGTAGTTGCTGTGCATCGTCAGGAGGGCCCCAGCTCGGACTGATCCTGTTCCCCTCGCCAGTTCAACGCCGTTTGCCTCCGGCGGCGCTCAGGCAGGACATCGCTCGACGACTTCCTCGGCAATGATCGCCCAAGTAAGGCCTTGCCCTGGTGCCTTCTCGAGGGCGCGCCGCTGGATGTCCACTACTCACTACTCACTATTCACTACCCACTCCTTGCTATTCGCGACTGTCCACTCCCTCATTCCTACTCCCTGCTGACTACTCACTATGCACTACTCACTACACACTACTCGCACCTCACTACTCATAATTCCTCACTCTCCACTTCCTTCCCACTACTCAGTACCCACTACTCACCACTCACTACTCACTAATCTCTACGCACTACGACCACTACCCATTACCCACTACTCACTACTCAATAGTCGCTGCGCACTACTCACTATCAAATACCCACTACTCACCAATCGCTAGTCAAAACACTCTACTCTCTACTCACTACCCGGGAGGCCCCCTCCCCAGCCCCCTGTTCGGCTCGAAGGGGGGGGGGGGGGTCGAACCCCCCTTCCCCCCCTTTCCAATGCCAAAGGGGGGAGGGGGGGGGTCGAAAATCTCACCCCCCCTTTGAATGGGGGGAGGGGGGGTGTTCTGCGAGTACGCCCCCCCCTTTTGTGTTTTCAGGGCTATCCACTGGCGCGCATTCCTTCTTGAGGTTAGGATGTCTTGCTGCCCTGGTCGGAAGAGTCAAGCCTCCCAGCGGGGGCGAGCCTCTGGCTGGCACGCCCCGTCCTTGCGCCCCCCCGCGGAGGAAGCAGATGCAGTGGCCGCTGCCGAACGAGACCGCGAAGGCGCTCTCACACTCAGGCAACCACTGCGTTGCAACAGTGCGATTGTTGACGCTCAGCAAATCCTCAGTGCGCGCGCTGCCAGGTTTCGCCCGGATGGCGACGGTCCCCTGGTCGGCGCGGGCAAGGCTCCAGCCGGCGCCACAATGCTTGGCGGCGCTGTTGACGGCGTTCTGGAAGCATGCTCCAATGCCACCGCGGTTGTTGGGCTCGACGCCCGCTCCGAGAGGGTGTCCACAATCTTGCCCCACGTTTTCACTACCTCCTTGTCCTTGTCGCACGCTGCGAAGGCCGCGTCGACAGTGGGCGCTGCCGCGTCGAGCGCCGACTGAACGGGGCTCGGCATCAGGGCCGTCGAAGGGCGCAAGGTAGGCCAGGGCATTGGAAACCGCCGCGCACCTGCGAACCAAAACAAGCTACACTGACACAAGGGAGGGGGGATGAGGAGAGTACTTATGGTGGGGTCGCTGTTCCGCTAAACAATTTAGCGCGCTTGCTAAGCACATGGTTCGCTCTTTAGTTAAAGGGTTACCCTGGTTAGCTAAGCTGCTTGGCTAAACGGTTAAGCAGCTTAGCTAAGAGACTACTAAACTGTTGCAGCAGGCCGCTCTTGGATAGCTAAACGCACGGCGAATCCATAGCGCGCGCAGTGAGGGTTTGCTGCGCCCCTTGGCGAAACAAGCAGCCTGTTCAGCAACTGCCCGCAAGACCGCAAGCGGTTACGTGGCGCGGCAATCGCTTGCAGAAGATATGTGGGACATAGTAGGGCAGTATCAGAGATTGCCATGCGAATGCTAGCGGGTTGGCAAAATCTTACATCTCCCGGAAACGTCAACAAAGCCCTGGCCGCTCCAAGAATACAAATAGGGAATCCCCCTGGGGATGTTCCCCTGATTGTTCGCCCGGATGGCCAAGGTCGAGCGCGCCTGCGTTGGCCTGCTCTAACCCAAGGAACGACGGCGGCCCATTTGATCCTAGGTTGCTGGCGACGACGTGTCAAGCGCTGCCACTCTCTGTCAGCCGCGCCGTTCTCCAGAGCATATTCGCCGAGCTCCGCGCCGAGAAGCAGGGCGGCCACGGCGTCGTCGCGCCGGGCCAAAGCGAGCCTCGCCGCCGCGAACTTAAGACAAACACCGAACGGGCCCGCCTTCTCGGACAAAAGGCGAGCTTGCTCCAGCGCGTCTTCCACTCCAAAGCATCAGCCGCGGCCGCCGCGCTCGCGACGCCCATGGCCTTGGGTCGCGGCGCCTTCAATCCTTTGGAGGAGCGCGGCCGCGAGCAGACTTGATGCTTCATTGCAAGATGGATCCCTCACGGGGCCCTCTGGCCCACCCAATGGGGCGCAATCGCAGCGGCGGGGGGGCCCCGCTCAATTGTTAGTTCGTCGCGCCCGCTGCGCCCCCGCCTCCAGTGCGCGACCGAAACTCGGCACCTGCAGAGGGTGTGGTTTGCAAGGGGTGTGGTTTGCAACTGGCGCCCTGGGGAACGCATTGGGGGGCGCCCTCGGAGGCGCGCGGGGACCTCGATAGAGCCCCCCCGCGCCCTGGGGGGCCCCGACGAGGACAGCGTCGCGCCCCCCAGGCCCCAGCGGCGCCGATCGCAAACCACGCCCTGGCGTAGCCATGCCCTGTTTAGTCGCCGAGAGAAGCCAGATTTGACCCCGAACTTCGCCCAGCTGCCTCGGGGGTCCCGCACCATCAAGGCCGACGTCTCGTCCGGTGGAGTTCCCGAGGTTGCGGCCCCCTGCGCCTTCGCCACATGCGAGGCAGATCGGCGGCGGCATCAGGGTCGCGCGCAAAAGTCTCAACGCGGCCGCGCATCATCTCGAACAGTCGCAAGCCCCCCGACCCCTTCCCACCCGCTTCTCCAGAGAGAGGACGGATAGCCCAAAATCGCTCTTGGCCGATGCCGGTGCGCCTGCGACGAAGTCGCCAACATCTGCCAATCCAGCCTCGCCGCCGACTGCCTTCCGGCCCTGGCTGCGCACCGCTGCCTCTGGCATCTGGCCGCGGATGCGGGTCTCGACGAACGCCGCGACGTCCGCGCCTAGCCACCTCGATGGATTCTCTATCCGGGCCTCGTCATCTGGCATTCCTGCGCGCCGGGGAATGGTGCGGGACCGCTGCCCCGCCTGCTAGGAGAAGTCGGATTGCGGGGGGGGTCGGGCGCGGGGAGGCGGGCGCAGGCGTCGCCGGCGCCCCGCGCCCCCGGGGGGCTCCACGTTGGATTTCCCAGGCTGCGCCAAGCGCGCACGCGTTACTTGCCCGCGCGCTCACATTCGCGCAACCGCATCCTAAGAAACTATGATTTGGATCGGAAGCGGGCGACAGCGGGCATGGGGCGCCTGTCAAGGCTGCTTCTGGGAAGCGATCGCTGCTGGCTCGACACGCGCGATATGCATGTAACGACATTTGGAAGACGGGCGCTGCGCCGTCCAATCCAACGCGGCACTGGCGCGGTCCGGGGCGCGCGGCCGTCGCGGCGCACGGCGGTCGTGACCGCGTGGGGCGCGCGATCGGCCGCGCGGTATTTGCGGGCCATTCGGCCGACGCTGCCGGGTCGCCCTCAAACAGCCCGCCAAGAATACGCAAATGCGCAATGCGCCAGCGCGCCGCCAGGATATCGCCGTGAAAACAACCTGTTCACTCTGAACGCCGACTGCGCGCCTCGCTGAACCAGCGAAGTCGCGCGGAGCGCCCGCGTCGCGGACCCGCCGCAATGAACTCGCGGGACTAAGGCCTCTCTCCATGGGTTCTGGCACCGATTCTGGCCTACTTCCCCGTTCTGGCCGATTCTGGTTCCATCGCTGATTCCTCCTTTGATCCCGTATCGATTCCGTGCTGATTCTTTTGATTCCGCTAGAATCAGGGGTCGCAATTGTGCCGATTCTGTTTTGATTCTGCACTGATTCCGTACTGATTCCTTTGATTCCCCTGTGCCCCGGGGACCATCAGGCCGCGGCCCGAGCCCCCGCCTCGGCGGCATGGTTTTTCCAGGAGCGCGGAAGAGTTTTGAGGGGGAGGGGGGCGGGGGGGGAGGCGGAGCGATTCTTGGGGCGCATCGGGCGGCCGAGCCACAGATTTCCGGGCCCAGTGCGCACGCCCAACATGGCAGGCGCGGGCGCGCGCGCGAGTTCTCGACCGTCGGCGCATCTGTAAGTTCACACCCCGCCCCGCGCGCGGGAATGGAAACTTGCGTGGCGGTTTCCCATTGAACGCGCGGCCGTCGCCCCCCATGCTGCTCAGCGCGCAAAGCGCGCGGGCAGCATGGGGGGCTTTGCGTTCGCGCATGAGAAATGCGCGGAACCGAACCGAACGGTCGGCGGCGCCCGCTCCTGCGCCGCGCGCGAGGCCATCGCGTCAGCGCGGGAGGCCACAAGGGCCTGGGCCGTCGCCCTGGGGCGCGGGCGCAGCGCGAGGCCCGCGCGGGTCTCTCGCGTCAAACATGCGCAACAAGGTCGGCCCGCCCGCCGGCTGGCGCTCGCGGGCGGCGCGACGCCGGCGCCGACTGCGAGGCCGACTGGGCCCGGAGGATCCCTGAAAGTCCCAGGAAGGGCAACGGGCCGCGGTGGAATCGGCGCGGTCGTTGGCGCCCCCCCCGCGCCCGCCCCCCCCTGCAAGCCGACTCCTCCTACCGCCTGCGGGGGGCTCGACAGCAGCGCTGGCTGCCCGGGGCGCTGGGGGCGAAAGGGGCGGGGCGCCCCTCTTCGCCGGAGGTCGCCCGCCAGAGAAGCAGCTTTGGGCGAGATTGGCGAAGACGAGACAAGGCCACCATCGCGAACTGACTTGAAGCAGGCGCCCGCATCAGCGACGGCCTGCATGAGGGGTCGCGCCGCCGCGGGGGCCGCGGCGCCGTTCTCTCTCCGCGCGCCCGCCCCCGAACCTGGCACCAAGGAGCAAGAGCGAAGGGCGAAGATGCCCACGGCGACCTTCCGCTGGCGCTAGGCCCGCCCCCTCGGGCCGAGCCGCCTCTCCGAGGTCCCGCGAGGCACCCCCCCGGCCGGGCTCCAAGCAAACGCGGCCTGCCGCGGGACTTCCCCGGGGGGGGGGGGGTAATTCCTCGAGGGCATGCCGGGATGGCAGCGTCTAGGAGGTGCACGAAACAGACGCCGCAACTGAAGCCGATCACCGCTTGCGAGGCACGCGACGTTCCGCGCCGCTTTGCTGGGGCTCGCCTGCCGCCTCCTGGCTGGCGGCCGTTTAGTAGGGTTGCCTTCTGATTGTGCTGCGCGTCTTCCTCAACGAGAACTCTGGTCGATTCCGCCATCGCCTGGCGTCGAGCCAATTGCGTGCGGGCAGGCGCCTCCTGAACCGGGGGGCCATGCCCGCAACCCTCCTCGCCGTTGGACTCACCACCACCAGGCTTCGCTCCACCATCAGTCTGGCGTCCCTTGGCCAGCATCTCAGTGCGGGCCTCGTGCTCCTCCTGCGCTGCCGCCATCATTTGGTTTTGGATCGGAGCGAAAACGCAACGTGTCCGACTTCGGCTTCTTGCATGTGGGCACTCAGTCGTCCGAACACTTGCGGTCAACGTCGCTGAACACGCCGCCAATTTGGTCAACGGATTCGCCGGCAAGTCTGGGTCGCCGAATTGCATGTCCAAGCGCACCGCCGACTCGGCTCTGGGGGCGCGGGTGGCGAGACTCTGGTCGCCAACTCGCGCAACGCCTGCAAAGAGCGGCGTTGCGCCTTCAATCCGTCCAGCAAACATTTGTCTACCTTGGCCGTCGAATCCACAAGGCACAAGGACCTGCTCAGCACGACCCTGTGCATTCAGGGTCCCGTGAAGAGCCTTAGTAGGCGTTGCGCTTGGCTGTTTCGACCTGAGCGGCACCTGCCTCGGAAAAGGGAAGCACTTCGGCCGCCCTGGCACCGGCTCGCACTGGAACTGGACGAGGAGTTCTGCTGCCAGCTCGGGCTTGAGCCAAGCGGTTGCCTTCTGATGGGTCGCAACCACCGTGGCATCAATGCGAAGGGGCCCAGGGACACACAAATACATAGACACAAGTAACAGGATTCCCCATAAGTTCCTATACTTTCTGGTTGCTCGTTTTCCCCCCCGCTTCCCATTTTTTTTTATTTATAAGAAAAATAATATTTTCCTGGGGAGTCGACGATGCATCGTGCCTGTGATGGGTCGCACCCACCGTGGCCTCCATGGGAGACTGCCAGGCCCCCCGCGAGCCCCACGCGCCACCTCTGCACGCCTGCCACCAAGCCGGCCCCGACCCCGGGGAGGCGCCATCCCGCGACACGCGAGTCGAACAAGGCGCGCGCCGCGCCCAGCACAAGTGCCGCGGCGAGGGAGAAGATCGGGTCGGGCGAAAGGGGGGGATAGCAAAGGGGGGGTGTGTGAGAATCAGCTCACGTGGCTGATGTTCCCGGCGCCGGAGGCGGCTGTGTATCGAGGAATGGGCCCTTCGGTGAGGCCGAAACCAGCTGCATGCAGCAAATTTGGTACCCCCCCTCTCCCAATCCCCCCCTTTCGTCCAGCCCGAGAAGACGATCGTAATTCGCTCGGGGCGGTTCCCAGGTTCTGCCTTGTCGCTGCAAGCTGATATCCCCCAAGGGTCGCGGCGGCTGCACGGAGCCCTCTGTGGAGGGTGCATAAAAAAGAAGAAACGAGGCCCAAACGACTGCGTAAGGGGGGCCAGCGGGACCGGCGGGGCCTGCTGGCCCCTGAAAAACGTCCGGGGTTGCCAGCTTCTTTGGCCGCTGTCGGGCTCGGGACGCGGGGCCTCGGCTCACCAGGACGAGCGATCCTTCACCCACTTGCCCGCCCTGTTGCGTATGCCCGTCGGCTTCCAATCACCGCCTCACCCGTTGCGATGTCACGGGCAAGAGCCGCCCGCCAGGGCGCGAGCCTGGTGCGATAAGGGGCTCGTGCTGTCGGGCTGCTGGCGGGATCGTGATCCCCTGAGAAAGGAAAAACAAAAACTGACGCGGATCAGCGGTATCCACTTTTTCCACTGAGGAACTCGCCGCCTTGAGCTTGAGCCAAAAGGCTCCTGATTGTGGAAGGAAGGATGGAAGCAGGGAGGGAGGACAGAAGAGGAGGATGAGAGGGAGAACCACGTGCGTATGGACGACAAGAGCGCCACTCAGGATGATATAAAGTATGCATCGGCTCGCGATCGTCGAGCCTCCCGATCCCCGCGCGGGCGAGGATGGGGCCTACGTTGTTCACGGCGGCGACCTCGCACGTCACCGGCCCGCGGGGCAGCGCAGCGCTCAGCGCCAGGGAGAGGTCTGCGCGGGGGAGGGAGGGGAGGGCGACGAGGACGTCCTCGATCGTCGATCGTCATCCTCGATCCTCCCCTTCGACCCTCCTCCTCCTCCTCCTCCTCCTCCTCCTTGCCATCATCCTTGCCGATCCTCTCCGATCCACATAGGTCCTCGCTGTCCCAGATTCTCTCCTCCTCCTCCTCCTCCACCTCCTCGATCCTCCACCTGTTGATCATCCCTTCTACGAGTTGTGCTGCATCGTCTGAGCGCGTCGAACCGGCGCCCAACCAGCGTCCCCGGGGCCAGGATCACTTGTGAACGCAGTGGGTCAGCGCTCCCGCGGCCACAACCCCTCGGACAAAAAAAACACGTGTGTCCACGCTCGAGAGATTCCAATATACGGCCCAAAGTGAACCCATTGCAGCCCCAGATGGCCTCAAGACAGCCCGAGAGGCCCCCAAGACGGGCCCACGATGGCCACACGGGGGCCCCGAGCATGGGCCCGAAAAGAGCCACAGTAATCAATGGTCCGCAGGTTTTCCACACACTTCATGTCTTCGCCTTTTCGGGGCTCCTGCAGCTCCAGACGGCCCCAGGGGGGCATCCAAGATGGGCCACACCCAGAACTTCTATCAAAATCTAGGGATTTACATTGAAACGTTAAGAATAATCGAGACTCTGGACGAAAACTCAAGTTTTCTTAAGCATCGCCTAAGGTGTAGACTCCTTCAAGAAAGCCTCAATCCAAACAGGGTCCCTGGACGGCCCCAAACGATCCTCAAGCTGGCCAAAAGGGGTTCCTTCGGAGGGACACGCTGTGGCCTCAGCGGGCCCCTCGACGACCCAAGATGGCCCAAAGAGAACCTCCAGGCGGCCAAGACTGCCCTAAGACGGCCCAAGAGGGCCTCAAAAGGGACCCCCGAGAGTGCCCCACAGGAGCCAACACACCGCCCCAAGACGGCAAAACTGACCTCCACGACAGCTCCTCGTCAAGAGAAGACGAAAGGCGTCACATGTGACGGCCTTTGATTCTCCAAACTCTGCCACAAAACGGGCTGAGCTGGCACAGTGCCGGGACTTGCCGCAGGCACTCGGATATATGAGGCAGGAGAGAGAGATACAGAGAGAGAGAGAGAGAGGCAGAGAAAAACTAGAGAGAGAAAGAGAGCGAGCCTGCGTGAATCATGGCATCTAGGAGGATCCCGCCAAAATCTTCAAGGATCCTTCCAACACGCGCACATACACACACGACAGGTCACTGTGCCGACTGGGGCCCGCGGTGGTTGCGCGTCACAAAGCGCTGGCAAGTGGGGGGGGCATGCGTGACAGAATGAGGAAGCTGCAAGCGGGCGCCTGCGTTGTCGCCGACCTCCCAATTGCTCGCGGTGCTGCAGCGAGCCTCGCACGGTGGTTCCGCTGCAGCTTGCGGGGTGCAGCCGCGACGAACATGGCGTAAATGTATGAAGACATCTGCTTGTGCTTGTGTTGTTCACACCTTCTCCTTTCACGCATACACGCATTTCCCTTTGACACGTTTTCCAGACCGGTTGCGCTGGGCACGACCCCCAAAACGAATTCTCGCCTCCCCTGGCCTCCTGTACGTCCATGCAGAGCGTCCCCTCGCCCTTCCAAGCTTCCTGGACGCGTCTGCCATGCCAAGGAAACTAGCCCAAATCGATCAGGAGTGCGTCCAAACGGCCCCGCGGGGGCCAAGAGAGGCCCCAAACCTCCCAACATGCCCGCCCCAAGAGGACCCAAAGAAGATCCCCAAGAGGCCGTTCACGCGCACAGACCTTGTTTTTCCTCGAACTCACGTGTATGTTATTGTGGTATGGCAAGTTCGTGTGGTGACGAATCCGGCGTCGGTTTCTGATACCACGTGGCTCGTTCCGCCTTGAACGATCGGCGGCTGGTCGATCCCAGATCGTTCCATATCTGCCACTCAGGAATATGAGCTAGATCGCGCATGTTCACTGAAAAAAAACCTGCAAGATCGTGGCTGCTGCCTTTAATCCATGTGACATCCAATGCAAACTTGGGCAGGGTGCGCATGTAAATCGGGAGCGGCAAAGAGGGGGGTGTCCAAGAGGGGGGGGTGCAAATCATGACCGGCGGCATGTGCGCGGCCCAGCGGGGGGGCCGGGGACGTAATGAAACAAGAAGGGCCATGAGATCTGGGGAAATATCATGGCCCCCGCCATGATCTCCCCCCCCCCCCTAGTCATCACCCCCCTCTTCTCCGCCCCCGAATGTGAAGTAAAATCCGCTAAGTCGCCCACAACAATGGCTGGACGCGGGACATCCTGATTTCTCAATGGTCGGGGATGGACAGACCCCCCTTTAGCAAAACGTGGTTTAGTGAAAACGACCTGAGGCCCAAACCTGGCGGGCGCAAGCCTGGAAAATAACGGCCACGGCGCCCTCTCGAAAACCGAGAACGGACAATTCACTAATCGACGTGTCACTGTTGGGGGTTCTGTCCACCCCCGAAATGGCCGCACGCGTTCCACCCCGCAGGCCCGCGGCGGCACCGCCGCCGCGCCGCCGCGCCACGAACCTGCCGCCCTGTCGGTCCTTCGGTCTGCCGGGACACCGCCCCCCCCCCCAAGACAGGCCTCGGAACAAACTAGCGAACACATGCCACATTCAACGGTCAACGCCTCCTCCTCCCCCCAATGTTCGAAGTTGGCGGTGAGTCTGATGAGATGCACTTCGACCGCAGTCTCCCCCGCGCGTGCCAACATTGAATTTGGGGGGGAGGGGGAGTGTTCAGTAATTGTTTCCCTCTACCGGATCGCATCACACAGTGGCCCACACGGGCATCCAGAAAGTCCAGGAGAGCCCCAAGACGGCCCAGCAGAGCCCGAAGACGGCTCGACGAGGGCCCCCGGGTGGCCCCAGGTGGCCACAACAAGCTCCCCAGAGCACTCACGAGCGAAGGCCGTTGAGGGAGACCGCGGTTGGCATCACGGTAACCCGAAGAAGCCCCTAGAGGTCCCCAAAACGCGCCCAGGAGGCCTCCTCGAGGCCCCCAAGAGGCACCCAATAAACTTTCACCATGTCCCCAAGAGACCCTCCAAGGAGGAACCTCCGCTGAAAAAAAGGAGACAGGGAAGGTCGCAGGGAAGGACCAGAACGAGAAGGGGAATTAAAAATACAAAGAAAGGGGATCTGAGAGAAAATCGTGATAACGACGAAAACAGAAGTGGGAGCACGGATCTCTTCACCTGATTTTGCTTGTTACTATTCTTCTCTCTCTCTCTCTCTCTCCATCGATTCCGTTCTTTTTACCATCTGTTTAACATCTGGGACCCTGCGAAACTCACCCCCCTAAACGGGACCCCCCGGATCCCTGGCCCCTGGGGCCCCTGGACGCAGCTTCCCCGGGATTTTGGGAGCTCCCGGAAGCCCCTCCTGGGCCCGAACAGCGGGCCCAAGTCGGTCAGGAGGGCGACCGAACGGCCCCCCCGAGGGCGCCAAGATGCCCCAAACACCCACCAGACGCCCGAAGACTACCCAACGAACACCTCCAAGAGGCTTCCAAAATACAGAAAAGCATACATGTCCACTGGTTTTGCATGATTTGGGGAATGCTCGGCTCTTCTGTCTTTCAAGAGGTCCGAGACCGCCCAAGAGGCCCGATAATCATACCAAAACTATCCGAAAAGGGCTTCCGAGCAGTTCAAGGGACCCCAACAGCGGCCTAACAGGGCCCCAAGATGGCCCGAAGAGAGCCCTCTGAAGCATGGCCCCACGACGCCCCAAAACACCCCCCGATGACGGTCCAAGTTGGCCCCAAGACGCCCCCCGAAGCATTCCAAATCGTGACCCAGCCGTTCAGGGAGACCGCAGTCGGCAGCAGGGTGGCCCGAGAAGCCCTCAGGGGCCTTCAGAAGGCGCCCAGGAGGCCTCGAAAAGGCCCCAAGAAGCCATGTAAAACGTTCGTGAGACCCCCAAGAAGCTCTCCAAGGAGGAGCCACTGCAAAAAGAGCAGAGGAGGAAGGGAAATAATTCGCAGGGGAGGGTGAGAATGAGGAAGAGGAAGAGGAAACATGAGGGAAGGATAACGAATGACATTACTATGATGACGATGTCGGACAACGCATCGAGGAATTGTCGCTAGTGTTTCAATGCTCCTTCCCGCCCTTCCACCGCGACTCCCGCCTGCATGCCACACTTCAAGGACCAAGGTGCATGGCTCGAAACGCAAATGCGGTATTGTCCATACATGTGCATACATGTGTTTATATATACATATACACACTAGAACCATCGCGCGCGCTTCGCGTGCGCTCAGGTTCTAGCAGGCCCCAGGCCTTGACGAATTCACTACTCCACTGAAGTAAAGGACCACAGTCCACGCATGCCAATCTGCATTCCGAAAGGCCTTCGAGGAAAATGGTTTTGTAGGGGGGCGGCGGCCGTATGAGTCGGGTTCCCAGAAGGCCTTCTGGGAGCATGGGTTTTGGTGGCGTCTTGGGGAGCCTGTTGGGGAGTGCCGTCGTCGTCGTCGTCGTCGTCGTCGTAATGTCGTCGTCGCCTATTGGGGCGCGTCGTCATCGTCGTCGTCGTCGTCGTGTTCGTCGTTTCGTCGTCGTCGTCAGTTCAAGAAAGCACTTGGGGCAACTTTGTGCGAAACGATCTGCGGAGGGCCGCGAGAAGGCGATCAGTCATGTTCCCAATCAACTTCCCAGACAACTCTCCTGTAGCATGATGGTACTTCGAAGCATCCGGGAACTCGCGGGCCCATGATGCACCATGTCCCCGGAAGGCTTTCTGGGGACATGGTTTGTTGGGGTGTGTT
Source organism: Prorocentrum cordatum (assembly GCA_963575745.1). NCBI lineage: Eukaryota > Dinophyceae > Prorocentrales > Prorocentraceae > Prorocentrum > Prorocentrum cordatum. Next base: position 180,140 of record CAUYUJ010016105.1, read on the forward strand.
GGGGGGTCTCTTGGGCGTTTCCTGGGGGCCCCTTGGGGGTCTCCCGGAACTCTCGGGCCCATGATGAACCATCTACCTGGAAGATTCTCTGGGGACATGATTTCTTGGGGTGTGTTGGGGGGCCTCTTGGGCGTTCCCTTGGAGCCCCTTGGGGGTCTCTTGGGGCTTCCTGGGGGCCTCTTGGGCGCCTCGCGGGGCTTCGTGGGAGCCTCTTGGTGGCCTCCGGGGGCCTACAGGCGGCCTCTAAGGCCAGAGACCTCGAAATATCGGTTGGCGGTCCCCTCTGGGCCCTCTCTTGGGGAGCTCTTGGGGCACAGTTGGGTTGTCTGGGGAGCCTCCTGGCCCGTCTTGGGGCCCTCTTCGGGGCCTCGTGGCCCGTCTTGGGGCGATCTGAAGGGCCTCCGAGCGAGGCCGTGAGGGAGCGCTGGGAAGCGGGGAAAGCGAGATCGCCGAAATCCTTCAAACAACATCGGAAAATTAGTGAATCTTGCCTCCCAGGGCCCTCTTGGGGAGCCTCTTGAGTCCGTCCTGGAGCGCGTTGGAGTCCTCGTCGGCCGTCTTGAGGGCAGCTTGGGCGACTTCGGGGCCTCTTGGGACCGTCTAAGGCCTTCTCGGGACCTCCATTAGCATATCGGAGAGAGCGTGATCCACCGCCGCTTTACTGCGGAAGATTGCCAACCTTTTCCTCTGGAGCCCGGGGGTCGCCCCCCCCTCCGAAAATCCCCCCCCTCCTCCCCCGGCAAAACCCCCCCTCCCCTAACCCCCCCCCCCCCCCCCCCCCCCCCCCCCCCTCCCTCCCCCTCGAAAACCGGGGGGGTCACTACCGGTTCGAACCCCCCCTCCCCCCCCCCCTCCGGATCCGGAAAACCGGGGGGGTCACTACAGGTTCGAACCCCCCCCCCCTCGAAAACCGGAGGGGGATCACTACCGGTTCGAACCCCTCCCCACCCCCCACTCACCGCCAGCAAACGACTCCCGGTCCCTACCACCGTCCGCATCACATCCCCCACTGTTGTTCCCAGCACCACTGTCCTCACCACCACTGTCCCCACTGTGTCCCCACCAGTGCCCCCACCACTGTCGCACTGTCCCCACTGTCCCCACCACTGTTCCCACCACGGTTCCACTCTCCCCACTGTCTCCACGGCCCCAACCACTGCCCGACTATCCCCACTGTCCCCACTGTCCCACTGACTCCGCCGCTGTCCCACTGAGCTGTCCCACTGTTCCCACCACTGTCCCCACTGTCCCCACCACTGTCCCCACTGTACCTCTGTCCCATTGTCCCACCGCCGTCCTCGCCACCGCCTTCACCACTGTCCCCACCACCATTGTACCCTCCACTGTCCCACTGTTTCCACCTCATTCCCACTGTGCCCACACCACTGTCCCCACCACCACCGTCCCCACCACTGTCCACTGTCCCCCCTGTTCCCACCATTGTCCCCACCACTGTCCCCACCACTACCGGCCCTCTACTGTCCCACTGTCCCACTGTCCCCACCACTGTCCCGCTGTCCCCTCACCACTGTCCCCACCAACACCGTCCCCACCACTGTCCGCACCCCCACTCGGTTTTCGAGGGGGGGGGGGGTTCGAACCGGTAGTGACCCCCCCCCTTTTCATGATGAACTGGGGGGGGGGGGAGGGGTTCGAACCGGTAGTGACCCCCCCCGGGGGGGAGGGGATCGAACCGGTAGTGACCCCCCCCGGTTTTCCGCCAGCAGTGGTAGAACACGCTCTTTCGCATATCATCGCCTGCTTCGGGGCGGGCCCGACCTGAGCCCTGAGCCCAAAGTGGCTCGGCCGTCGTCGTCGTTTACCAATCGGCGGCGTCAACTGGTGTCATCGTCGTCGATCGTCGTCGTCGTCGGTCGTCGCCGTCGACGACCGTCGTCGTCATCGTCAATCACCGTCGCCGACCACCGTCGCCGATCGTCGATCGCCCTGGAGCCTTCCCCCCACTCCTCCTCCCCTCCTCCTCCTCCTCCTCCTCCTCCTTCTCCTCTTCCTCTTCCTTTTCCTCCTCCTCCTCCTCCTCCTCCTTCGCCCTCTCCGTCTCCTCCGCGGGGAAATCGAACAACATATCGCGCAAATGACGAACTGTGACCCTCCGGGCCTTCTTGAGTGTCCTCTGAGGGCCCCTTTGGGGCCGTCCTGGGGCCCTCTTGGGCGCCCTGGGAACCCGGAAATCATGTTCCGGGAGAAACTTCTGGGAACATGATTTCGAACGGGGCCCTCTTGGGCCTCCCTGAGGCCGTCTTGGGGGCCTCCTGGGCCGGCTTCGTGGCCTCTTGGGCCGTCTTGGGGGGCTCCGTGAGCCCCACGGCACGACCCTTTCGGGCCGTCTTGGGCCCTCTTGGGTCTCTCTTGGGCTGTCTTGGGGCTCCTCGGGGGCGTTTGGGGCACTGTGAAGACGAAGCAAGCGAGAATGCTGAACATGTACGTTTTACGATGGGAACGGGCCGATTGTTGCCTCTTGAAGGCCCTCTTGGGGCCCTCTTCGGGCATCTTCAAGCCATCTCGGGCCCTCTGGGGCCTCGCAGAGGCTGTCTTTTTTTTTCTCGGACGCGAAACACTCTCGCGAAATCCACTCCGTGAGCCCCACAGGACGACCCTTTCGGGCCGTCTTGGGCCCTCTTGGGTCTCTCTTGGGCTGTGTTGGTCTCCTCGGGGGCGTCTGGGGCACTGTGAAGCGAGCATGCTGAAGATGTACGTTTTACGAGGGGAATAGGCAGATGTTTGCCTCTTGAAGGCCCTCTTGGGGCCCTCGTCGGCCATCTTCAAGCCATCTCGGTCCCTCTTGGGGCGCTCTTGGGCGTCTCCGGGGCCTCTTGAGGCTTTTTGACCATCTGTGCGGCCCGCGCGGCCTGTCGCGGGCAATTTGGAAGCGGCCCGGGGCAGTCCCCGGGGGTCTGTGACCCCCCAAAGCTCCTGGGGGGCGCCCAGGGAGATGACGGCACCGGCTGGCCCCCCACGGCCTGCTCCGGTATATATATATATATATATATATATATACATATAGATATACATATATGTATATATGTATATATACATATGTGGGTGTGCTACACATATCTTTACATCTACAGATCTATATGCGCACGTATATATATGTATATATAGACATATATATACACATAAAATTATACATACACCAAGAATGACTTGGTGCTTCGTGCCATGCACCTATGTCCGATCAGTGGACGGTGCAGGCAGACTGAGATGAGATAAGCCGATCAAGACATACATCGTTTCTGGTGGCCGATGTCGCCATCCCCGCGGTTACATTGTCATTATTGTTCCTTTCCTCAGTTTTGTCTTCGTCCATGTTCTCTTCCTCATTCTCGAGTGAATTGCCACACGAAGGCTTCTTCGTCCTCTTCTCACTCGTTCGCGGAAGCTCCTTCGTGGCGAATCTCTGGAGAGCTTTGCGGAAGCATTGTTAGGGCTCCTTGGGAGCCTCTGGAGGCGGCCGTGGCGCCTTTCGGCGACCAGTGGGGAGGTCATCGAGCCACCATACTGGGAGTCGTGGTTCCAGATCACGTGTTGCATTCTTGGGGGAGGCGTCTTGAAGACAATTTGGGGCCCTGATGAGGCCGCCCGTGGGCAGTTTGGGGGCCGTCTTGGGCCCTCATGGGGCCCTCTTGGGCTGCAAGGAAGCCCGTCTGGCTTGTCTTGAAGCGGTTTTCGGTATTTTCCAAACGATCTCGGACGCTTGGAAGCCTGAATGGGCGAGTATCCGAGCATGAAAACCACACATTGAAAAATCAATGTTTTTGAAGTTTCGAGCGCCTCTTCCAGGTGACATTCGGGCAGTCTTCGGGCGTCGAGCGGGGGTCTGAGCCGCTTGATACCATCTTCGATCGTTTTGGGAATCTCTTGGGCCTTGTGCCGGTTGTTTGCAGTCATTTTGGGCCAGTCATGGGGCCGCCTGTGGGCAATTTGGGTGCCGTCTTGGGCCCTCATGTGACCGTGTTGGGGTGACAGGAAGCACGTTTGGCTCGTCTTGGAGCGCTTTCCCGTATCTTTCCAGCGTTCTCGGACGCTTGGATGCCCGAGTGAGCGAGTATCCGAAAATCATACGAAAATGCTTGAAACAGCACTGTTTTTTCCAAGTTTCGAGCACCTCTCCAGGTGACATTCGGACCGTCTTCGGGCGTCCAGCGGTGGTCTAGGCCGCTTGATGCCATCTTCGATCTTTTTGGGAGTCTCTTGGGCCTTGTGCCGGCTGTTTTGAGGGCCGCCTGTGAGCAATTTGGCGGCCGTATTGGGCCCTCATGTGACCGTGTTGCGGTGTCTGGAGGCCCGCTTGCGCCGTCTCGGAGCGGACTTCAATGGTTCTCCAGCGTTCTCGGACGCTTGGAGGCACGAGTGAGCGAGTATCCGAAAATCAAACGAACAAAACAATACAAAATCAATATTTTGGGGTAACATTCGAGCCTTCTTCGGGCGTCTGGCGGGGTCAAGGGCAACGTGAAACCATCTTCGACCGCCTTGGGCGTTTAATGGGCCTTGCGCCGACCGTCTTGGGACTGCCACCCGCCTGTGTGCACGCCTTGGCAAGGATTGCTAGACCGCCCCCCGGTGCCACGGAGGGCGTCTGGCCAGCCCGAAAAGTCCCAAATTCGTTCGGGGGGGGGGGGCGGGGGGGGGCCTTTTCCGGGGTCCCGGGCCATGTAAAGATATTTGAATAGGAATAGGGATGTATATATATATACATATATATATATACAAGACTGCATTGGCGCTTCGCGCCATGCACCTTGGTCCTGAAGTTCGGCATGCAGGCGGGAGGGCAGGAAGGTCAAGCCGGCAATTTAGCGATAACTCCTTGTTGCCTTTTCCGGCATCGTCGTTATCATAATGTTCTTCGTTATCCCCCCTCCATGCGTCTGTTTCTTCATTCTCGCCATACCCTGCGCATTCTCCCCATCCGCCTCAGTTCTTTTTTGCGGAGGCTGCTCCTTGGAGAGCCTCTGGGGGCCTCACAATCTTTTTCAGGCGTTCTCAAAGCCTTTTGGAGGCCTCCTGGGCGTGTTCTGGGGTCCTCTGGAGGCTTCCTCGGGCCACCCTGCCTCCAACCGCGGTCTCCCTGAATGACTGGGTCACGATTTGGAATGCTTCAGAGCGTGTCTTCGGGCCATCTTGGGCCGCCATGGGGCACTCTTAGGGCCATCTTGGACCCCTGTTGTGCCGTTTTGGGGCTGTCTTGGACTGCCTGGAAGCCCTTTCGGATAGTTGTGGGGCGATTTTGGAGCCTCCCAGGCGGCTTCGGAAACCCAGAAAGACCGCCGTCTTGGAGCGTCGGGAAGCCGAAAAGTGGATAATCTTAAAATCCACCAGAAACCAATGGAAAATCACAGATTGTTGCCTCTTGGGTCCTTCTTGGGAGTGCTCTTGGAGGCCTGTTGGGACGTTTCGGAGCGATCTTTGGGGGTATGACGGCTTCGTGGGCGTCGTCGTGGACCGTATTGGGGCTCTCTGGGGTCGTTTCGGGAGCGCGCCAGAACGCCTGGAACCTGTCTGGGGCCGTCGTGGGGTGCTGGGAAAGCATGGCGAAACGCCCTGCGAGGCCCGGGGGGCCGCTTCGAGACCCGTCCGGAGGGTCCCAAAGCCCCAGATCCCTGGAGTCCAGTTTTTTTTGGGGGACGGTTTTTCCCCCCGCCCGGGCTTATGAAAATAGAGGAAGGGGAATACATATATAGATAGTAAATAGTATATAGTATATAGTATATAGTATATATAATGTGTTGTTTCTTCCTCCTTCCGCCTGCACGCGAAACGTGTATCGATGCAGACACATGCAATTGGGCCAAAGAGGCGCCCAAGACCCGCCATGAGGGCTCCAAGAGACCCCCTGGGGGCCCCCAAGAGCCAAACATACTTGCTTTTAGGTGGCGCTCGATTGAGGGCAGCACCAGGATGAATTTGACCGATTCGGCCGTTCTTGTGATGTCGAGCTTCCAGCGCTCCAAAGCGGCCCTGAAGCGTCTAAAATCCAGGGCATTGGATGCGAGGCCTGGAATCCAAATTCACGGATTCTTCAGAGGGGGCCGCGGCTCCCTGATGCCAGAGGGCCCCAAGACGGCGGCCCCAGAGGCGCCCAAGACGCGCTGTGAGGGCTCCAAGATGCCGCCCTGGGGAGGCCCAGGAAGAAACGATGACTGCTTTCCATTGATTGATGGCGCGCGGTTGAGAAAGCAATCCATGCGTTTCACTCATTTTGGCGTTCTTGCAGTTTCGAGCTTCCAGCGCTCCCAAACGGCCCTGGAGGCCTCCAGGACCGCCCGAAGACTGCCAAGACGGCCCAAAGAGGGGGAACACGAGCTGACGTTCGAGCCCCCAGACTCGTTCAGGGCTGCGCTTCGGCCTGGATCTCGAGGTGGGCACCCTGTCGACGAGAAGCATCTCCAAATGCGCACGCAAATAGAACTGTCTTGGCGATTCAACGTGACTCCTCACCGAATCGCGAAAACACCTAAGTCACCGATGTAACATGGCTGCCCCGATACGCAACACGCAACCCGTAGCGTATTGACACGGAGCTCAACACGTGAAATCGAAAAGCAGCTCCGGCGCGATGCGTTCGCCATGATGTGGACCAACACGTGCCGAGCCAACACGCAGCGTGTTAACAGGGACGTTTTGACCACGGTACGTGTTGCGTTTCGAAACGGGCACATCAGGGCAGCTAAAGCTGAAGTGCCATGCGCTGCATGGCCCGGGGGCGCGCAACCACTGATTGGCGATCCGCGCATTCGGCGCGCGGTCGCCAAATCCATGGATCAAGGCAGGTGCCCTCCCAAAAAGTCGGCCCGTGCCGCCTCGCTCGGCGGCGGAAGTCAGCGATTCCCCATGGAAACGGGACCCGTCGCTAGTCCACGCCCCTTTGCTCCATGCTTGCGATCGCCTGACGTCATGCTTTTTTCGTCACCGCCCCCTGGAGACCTCGACCCACTCTCCTGGATCGGCTTCTCTGAAGGGGCCCTGGGACACACAAAGAAATACACACAAATAACCGGATTCCCCATGTTTTCCTGTATGTTCTGTGCTTTTGTCTCCCCCCTCACTTCCCACAGTCTCCTATATTTTCTGGGGAATCGACGACTAGTCGTGTCTGTTTGTTTTTCCCTCCTGCTTCTCCCGCTGGCTCGGAGACGCCGCCAGGGGGGCCCAGCGCCGACCCAAAGGAACCTCCTCGGACCTCCGAGAAAACCGCTGGGCAGGCAACGACGGGGGCCTCTCTGGCCACGGCCGAGCCTCGGCCACGAAGAGGTTCGACGACCGGGACCCAAGGAACGGCCCGAGAAGCAGTCCTCCTCCTCCTCCTCCTCCTCCTCCTCCTCCTCCTCCTCCTCCTCCTCCTCCTCCTCCTCCTCCTCCTCCTCCTCCTCCTCCTCTCTCTTCATCGAGCCCCTCACGAGCCCAAGCGGTCGTCCTTTCAGCATCCTGGCTGTAGGGGCGACCAGAGAGCTGAGGCAGGCATGAGCCACGCGGGTCCTGAAGGAAACGGTGAATACCTACCAGACCACCCCAACCCAACCCGAAGACCGAATTTCAGGTTGGGGTGGGGGGGGACGGGTTCCATCTGTGTTTGTTAAATTTTCCCAGACGCCCCCCCGCGCACTGGGAATGGAAGGCAAATTGGGGCCTTCGAGTTGGGTTGGGGTGGCTTGGTGGCTGGTGTTATGCATATGTTTGCTCTTCGAATTCTGGTGCCCCAGGCTGGAGAGCCCAGACTCGAGTCGATAAGTCGGCTCGGCGATCGACATGAATCGGATCGGCGGAAACTGGCCGCAAAGTCGGGAGAAGTCGAATCGGCGGAAGTCGGCAGGTTGGAAAGCCCTCCGTTGAGAAACCGGAGCCCAAATCAGAATCCGACGCTGAATCGAATCGCACTCGGCATCGATCGAATCGAATAGAATCGAGTCAGAGGAGTCGAGCCCTGTCCAGGGGTACTCCGGGCCTAACACCAGGGGCACCCGGGGGGCCCAAACCTGCGACGCCGGGCTTCTGCAGTGCAGTACCGAAGCCCCCATAAAAAAGCCCCGACCAGAGCCCCTGGCCGGCCGTTCGTCCCAGGCTCTTCTGCTTTGCCAACCCGCAGGCTCGCCGAGGGCCCCCAGGAGCCGAGAACGGAGTAGGAGGAGGAGGAGTAGGAGGAGGAGTAGGAGTAGGAGTAGGAGTAGGAGTAGGAGTAGGAGTAGGAGTAGGAGTAGGAGGAGGAGGAGGAGGAGGAGGAGGAGGAGGAGGAGGAGGAGGAGCAGGGGGGCAATCGTGTTGTAGTTTGCCCAGTGCGGTGAAGGCATGAGGAGGCCGCCTGGGCCTCCCTGGAGCGACGAGCAGCGGCGTGCACAGAAACATTCGCAGGCCCGCGCGGATCTCTTGCACAGGCGCAGGAACCCCCCCTCCCTGTCGCGCGGAGCGCGCCAGGGGCGGCGCCGGAGGTACCGCCAGGGGGGCCCAGCGCAGATCCAGGAAGTCCGCGAGGACCGTCGAAAGTGCACGTTTATCTTGTATGTTCCTCCACATGCTGAGTGGGGTTCTGGTTCTTCTTCCCTGCCGCGTCGCACCCGCATTTCCTCCCTGACTCACCTGCCTCCTCCTCTGCTCTTCCTTCTTCCGCTACAGACACGCAGACACGGCCCCCCACACACAGACACACACACACAGACACACACACACACACACACGCACGCACGCACGCACGCACGCACGCACGCACACACGCACACACACAGAGACACACACAGACACACACAGACACACACACACACAGACACGGCCACACACACACACACACACGCACGCACGCACGCACGCACGCACGCACGCACGCACGCACGCACGCACGCACGCACGCACGCACGCACGCACGCACGCACGCACGCACGCACGCACGCACGCACGCACGCACGCACGCACGCACGCACGCAC
>CAUYUJ010016105.1:189179-209179 GCA_963575745.1 Prorocentrum cordatum
CACACACGCACACACGCAAACACGCACACACGCACACACTCACACACGCACACACGCACACACGCACACACGCACACACGCACACACGCACACACGCACACACGCACACACGCACACACGCACACACGCACACACCCCACACACACACACACACACACACACACATTCACGCACACACAGACACACACACACAGCCACAGCCACAGCCACAGCCACAGCCACAGCCACAGCCACAGCCACAGCGACAGCGACAGCGACAGCGGCAGCGACAGCGACACACACCGACACACCTACACACCAACACACGCACACACACACACCAGCACACAAACATCAGACGCTTACACACCACACACCACACAACGCAGACACAAACACAGACGCAAGGCACGGCAGGCGTGGCACGGAGGGGGTGCGCAAGGGGTGGTCCCTGAGCGCGGTCTCTATACGCTCCAGGCTCGCAGGGCACGGCAGACGTGGCACTTTCTCGACACCATAGGGGGTGCGATGGGGGGTCGGGGCGCTATGCGTTGCAAGCTCGCAAGGCATGGCAAGCGTGGCATTTCCTCGACGCCACAGGGGGTGCGCTGGGGGTGGGGGCGCTATCCGCCCTGGTCGTCCACGGCACAGCAGGCGTGGCACTTTCTTGACCGCCTAGCCCCATCCACTTATGTTGCACGCCAACTACGCTAAGATAAAACATAAAAACGATGTATGTGGGGTTCCTCGGTAACGGAATTTTCTTCTTCGAATGAATCGAGGATCATCTGATCCGGGTCAGTACGCCAGGGTCCTGCAGGGTCCTGCGCCCAAGTCCGGGTCCGTGCACCCCTGGCCCCTCCTCCTCCTCCTCCTCCTCCTCCTCCTCCTGCAGGATCCTGGAAGACCCCGCGCTCTGACGGACCCCCGCTTGCAGTAACCCCCGCCATCACGGGGCCCCGAGGCGAGGGCCCGGGGAGGCCCCCTCGTCGCCTCCCTGACGACCTCGGGTGGCCCCCTCGCGGGCCAGGGACACCCGTGGCGGCACCCCGCCCACGCGCGAGCGGGCCGGCGCCGCCGCGGCCTTGTAGTACAGGATGGGCGCGTGGCCGTCCTGAGGCAGACGAGCGCGTTTCACGACTGGCAAAGCAACTACTCGCAAACGACCTGGATCCGCCGAGGAAGTCGTACGACCCAGCGGTGGACAAACCTCTCTCTCGTGAACCATGTAGTGAAAACGACCTAGGACCGAAACCGACAGACCTGGGCCCGCAAAAATGACGGCCGCGACGCCCTCTCGCGGTATCGAAAACGGCCAATTCACTAATCGACGTGTCAAGGTAGGACGTCTATCAAACTCCGAACTGCCCATAGGTCGAGGCAAACAAACACTTTGTGTTCGAACGCTTGCGAGCAGGCACTCTGTGAGCAGTGGAGCACGCCCGGCGAGGAACCCTGACCTTCCAGGAGGGCTGGGAAATAACACCAGGACCTTTGCAGAGCAATTTTCCACTCGCGGCGAGATAGAACGTTATAGGAGAAGGGAACGTAACGTGACGCCCCCGCCCCGCCGCCGTGGGTCCGGAACCACAGACTGTGGTGCCGGACGCACTGCGGCGGTGCTGGGGACGCATTGGGGGAGGGGGAGCTTTACATTATAGAGGGGGGGAGGGGGGGGAAGGCAAGACGCGCGTTATGGCCCAGAGGGTAACAGAAACACTCTCTTAAATTCTGCCGGGAAGTATGGTGACCCGCAGTCAAGACCTAGTAGGGCTTTCCAAAATGGACAAACAAAGCATGCCAAACTAGGGAATCCCACCGGGGAGCGCTAGTCCCTGACTCAGGGATACAAGCGCCGCTGCCGAATTCAACCTCCCAAGGGGCTGCAGCCTGCCATGGAAAGGTGGCCGAATCAGCCCGGCCCCACTGGAAGGCCACCCGAACAGCGTGTTGACCAGAACCAATTCGTGCGGTTTTCGTCGTGACTGCAAAAAGGCGACTCGAGGTAAAACACTGACGCCGGGTGGAACTGGCCACCCTTCGGGAGTAGTACCAGCTCTGCGAACAGCCCCCCCCATCGGAAATGCTGACGTTGTGGGTCGTCGACGGGGGGCCTGCTGGTGCGGCGGGGCTGTTTCCATTACAAATCATCTGGGGGAGCGGTGAGAACAGGGAGAAGGTAGCAAGCCACAGTGAGAAACGACTGGGCTGTATTACGCCAGACAAGAACATCATCAGCCAAACCAGGCCAGATTAGACCATATTGAACTTGCTAATGAAGAGGACTGGTGAGGCCGGACTGACTCCCAGGAAACACCAGGGGTGATGACCGAATACAACCTCCAAGGAGTTAAGCTTGGGATCCTAGACCTCCGCCATGAATTCGTCCTCGGGGCCAGAGACGTTAATACGCCTCATCCTGCTACGTGTGCGGATCTATATACACACGCGTGCACAAGCACATCATACAACGTAGCTGCACTAGAGGAGGGGGGGGAGGAGGGGAGGGGGAGGAGGGGGAGGAGGAGGGGGAGGAGGAGGAGGAGGAGGAGGAGGAGGGGGAGGAGGAGGAGGAGGAGGAAGAGCACATCATACAACTGACTGCAACACGAGGGGCAGAGAGAGCTCCGTAAACGCCATTTCTCGGCGCTCCGCGCGGCTCCCTTTCATTGGCTCTGGCGCTGGACCCTGGACACCCCTGAAGGGGCCCTGGGACACACAAATAAATACACACAAATAAAAAGATTCCCCATATTTTCCTATATTTTCTGGGTTTTTGTCTTTCCCCCCACTTCCCATATTTTCCCATATTTTCTGGGAATCGCCGATTAATTGTGTCTGTGTGTTTTCTTTCCCTCCTGAACCCCTCTCTCTGGCGAGCGGAGCACGCCCAACGCGCGGCGCCAGAGGCGTCGACGGGCAGGCCCTGGCGCCGGCCCGAGAACTCCGCGCGGACCTCCGAGAGATCTTTTGCTCGTGCCGCTTTTTGTAAAAAAAAAAAAAAGGCCCGGGGACACACAAATGAATAGACATAAATACCAGGGTTCCCCACATTTATTTCCAATCTATTTTGTGGGTTTTCCGTCCTCCCCCCCGAATCCCATATTTTCCTATATATATATATACATACATACATATTCCTGGACGGTTAATTGTGCCGGTTTCTTCCCCTCCTGAAAGAACTCCGCGCGGACCTCCGAGAAATCCTGGTCCTGCCGTTCCTTGCTTTTCGCTTGATGGCATGTGCGCTCGGGCGGGTGGTAATTCATGGGGGGGGCCTACACGGGGGCGAAGAACTGGGCCCCCAAAGCGGCACTTTGGGGCCCCTTTTGGAGCCGGCAGGGGCCCAAAAGAGGGCCCAGAATGCTTCTGTAAAGCTTTTTTCTCCTTCCCCCCATTGAATCACCCTCCATCGATCACCACCCGCCCGAGAGAAACGACGAAAACGGTACAGAAGGCTTCTGGCGCGACCCCCCCCGCGCCGCTAGAGGCCTGGTGACCAGCAGTGGCTATGAGTTTTGCCCTACAAACGGCCTCAGACTCGTGGTGACAGAGCGCGAGGTGACCCTGGAATCCCCGAGGCACGCCACCGCACGGCTTTATGACCTCGGAGGGCGACCCGAGCCCCAACACCGCGCGGTGACACCATATCCTCACGGACTCACCGCGCGGACCACACCGTGCGGGAGCCTCCGAATTCAGAAGGGAAAAAACGCCATAAACATAAACGTTTGGCGCTCCGCGCGGATTTCTTGGATCCGCGCCGGACCCCCCTCCCTGGCGCGTGGAGCGCGCCAGGGGCGGCGCCAAAGGCGCCGCCAGGGGGGGCCCAGCGCGGATCCAAGAAATCCAGCGCGGAGCGCCAAAAGTTTATGGTTATGGCGTTTTTTCTTCTTCGAGGTGTGGTCACCGCACCGTTCGGGGGCCCCCGAATTCCCCTCCCCAGGCGTCCGACGCCGGGGGCGACCAGGAAAGGACGGGGACGTTGCCGGACTGGAAGCGCAGCGACACGGCCCGCGGCTCCGACGCGAGGGAGCCGCTGCCCATCGTGACCTCCAGGAGGAAGGGAGGTACGCCCACATGGAGAAGAGTGCGCAGAGCAATGGACAGGCAGAGGGGACGAGCAGGAAGGACGAGCACGCGCAGCACCACGACAACAGAAATGAGAAAGAGCATGAGCGAGCGAAAGCGGGCTCAAGCTACCTCAGACGAAGCCAGAAGCAGGCATCGTCCGAGGGCAAGAGGGGACGGGTGTCACCCCTCCACTCTCCCGAGATGGGGTCCTTACCCACCCCGAGGGACTCTGAATCCTCCGGCCCTGTCGGCGTGCGTGAGGGGCTTCTCCGTTCGACTCGTCGTCTCCGTCGTCTCCGTTCTCCCCCTCCCAGGGCTCTCCTCCTCAAGCGCGCTATCCAAATCGAAATCAAACGACGTCGTAGTGGAGTCGAAGGGAAGCCCCTCCCCTTTGATCCCTTCCCCGCAGGGGGGGGGGGAGGGGGGGCGGCCCGGGGCAGATGCGACGCCCGCGGGGGCGCACTTTCCTCGAACGGGCACGCACGGGATGCACTTCCTCCTCCTCCTCCTGGTCCTCCTCCTCCTCCTTTTCCTCCTCCTCCTCCTTTTCCTCCTCCTCCTCCTCCTCCTCCTCCTCCTCCTCCTCCTGCTCCTCTCCTCCTTCTCCTCCTTCTCCTCCTCCTCATCCTCCTCCTCCTCCCGCAGAGGCGTCCCGGGAGCGGGCCCCGAGTCAAAATACCACCCCCCTAGGGCGCATTCTCCTCGAGCGGGCACGCCCGAGATGCACTTCTTCCTCTTCCGGGAGCACGTCCCAAGTCAGAATATCACACTCCCGGGGCGCACTTTCTTCGAGCGGGCACACAAAGGATGCACTTCCTCCTCCTCCTTCCTCCTCCTCCTCCTCCTCCTGTTCCTCCTCCTCCTCCACCTCCTCCTCCTCATCCTCCTCCTCCTCCTCCTCCTCATCCTCCTCCTCCTCCTCCTGCTCCTCCTCCTCTCTCCTCCTCCTCCTCCTCCTCATCCTCCGCTTCCTCCCCCCACTCCTAGCCCTTTCGATCAGGGCCGGCGGCACCGGCCGTCAGGCATCTCCAATAAATTGAGTCTTTACTGGATGCAATGCCCTCGCACCGGCCCCACAGACGCGAACGGGGGGCCGACGGTTGGGCCCTGGCCCCACACCGATGGCAGAATGCAAGGGTAGCTCCAGCAAGACTGATCTGGTGCCCTCGAGCGCTACTGGGCCCTACAGGGCCCTGAGCGGGAAGGGGGACATCAGGGAGGACGGCCTCTTTCGCAGTCCAGGAATCGGCGCGCCGCGGACCCCCAGAGGTCCTGGGCCTCTTGGCGGGCGGAGGCCCGCAGAGGCCAGCAGGGAGCGGAGGCGGAGGCTCACTGCCAGCGGCAGCGCCAGGGGCCAGGAGCCTGGGGGCCTTCGGGGCAGGCCCCTCAGGGGTCCCGTCCTCCGCGAGGTCCCGCCTCCGCCTGGAAGAGGCAGGGAGGGGAGGAGGGGGCCTGGGCTCCTCGGAGCCCTGGGGACGAGGCAGGATAAGTCAGCATCGAACTGGGAAGTTGCATCGAATCGGAACATCGGATCGGACCGCATCGCCTCGGAAGCGACATCGATTCGGATCGACTGCGCCCAGACAAGACAACTACGCTGAGCCAGCATCGGGCCGCATCCGAAAGCCAGGATGTCGAAACCGAATCGATTCGAGCTGGGTGAACTCGACATAGGGACCGTATCGATCGAATAGGAATGGGCCCTGGGAAAGGAGGTCGAGAGGTCGAGCAGGATAGCACGGCCAGGGATCGTGGCCCGTGGGCATCGAAGAGGGCGAGGACCAGAGGTGTGCCAGTGCTCGCGAAATCTCCCACGCTCGAGAGACAATCCCGCCCTCGCACTCGCAACTTGTTGGCACAACAGCTCAAAAGGCCCGTGATTGAAGTGTCCAGTGCCACGACCTTGTCAGCGCATCTTCCTCAAACGGAGCGCATCTTAGCGCATCTCCTCAAAAGGGGTGTGTTGATATCTGGTACGAGCCATGTAATCTTCATGTTATGCCCCTCCCCTTCGTCTCTAAAGTCTCAATACGTTCTCTGGCCCCCATCGTCTATGCACATGCCACGGGCCACGATGCGTAGCCCCCCCCTTCCTGGCCCCACCCTTCCTGGCCCCCTCGTCGGCGCACCCGAATTGAGGAGGATGCCGTCTGCGGACATTCGGCACCAAACGTTATCAAAATGCGACTGCGGCGAGGCGCCGTCATAGCGGCGCATTGCCGTGCTAGCCCTAGACGCCCGCCCTGCGGGAGAGGAATCATACAAATAACATCAAAAACATATGAATAATAATAAGCAAAACCATGACCATAATCATCGAATCGTAGGCATAAGGAGAATAACAAGAAAACGCGGAGGAGGAAGATAAATATTCGATTAACCTCTGCACTGCGCGCGATCCACCACAATCACTTGATGAAGTCCATTTCCCTGGCCAGCTTCGTGTGGCAGGGGGCAAGTCCTTTCTCGAACGCCTTTAAGTACTGCTGCCCACCTACGTTTGGGAGGCGCGCAAGCTGGCGACCGATCGGGATGGGCGCCCTAGATTTCAGATCAGGAAACTTGCGCTTCCCAAAGATTGGCGATCCTAGCAAATTCGCGCGCAGTTGAAGCTGTCATGGCGAATTCGCACGAGAGAGAGAGAGAGAGAACGGCCGCTGAGGAGCTAGGGGGCCGTGACATGTTGAAGTTTGCCCAATCGGGGGCAAGCCCGCCTGCACGCGCGCGCAGTCACCGTCGAAGCGCGTGGGGAGACGGACGTGACTGTTCACGGCGTCGCGGATGGCTCCAGTCGAGCGAAGTGGTCTTTCCCCAGACCGCCGCACCTCGAGCAAGTGAAACTATGAAAGAGGGAGGGGGGAGGAGAATGAGGGGCAAAGGGAGCCAACCAAGGGGGGAAAAAGTGCAGCGGAAGGAAAGAGGAAAGGCGACACCACCACCACCGCCAGCACAAGGCGCCAGACTGTGGTGGTGTGGTCCCCCCGTCCCCGGCGGCATGCACGCAAAACAAACGGCCGCCTGCCCAGGCGCCCCTGCACTCTCCGCGGAGGGCGCGAGATGGCAAAGCAGAAGGCTAGCGATAGGTCGGGCCTGTCCCCCTACGGGCCGATTTTGGACGAAAACGAGAAATAGTCAAAAGATACCCCAAAATACCCCAAAAAGGTAAAAACAAATCGTCCCAAGACTATTTGTTCCACGCGACGACCAGAATGTAGTCGAGCATGACATGGCTGGCGTGCTATGGCTGTCCTTGCACAGTGACCCCAAACACTTGCATCGCGCAATAATGTTTTGCACTGAAAACTATCGAACAACCGACAATTGTCAGAAATGGTTGAAGCACTCCGCCACTCCAAACCCAAGAGAGTAGCTCAGACTATTTTTGGACTATGTTTAAATGTTTGAATCTTTTTTCCTGTAGAGGGACAGGCCCGACCGAAGGCTAAAGGAGGCGGTCTGGACATCGGCCCTCAAGAAACCGCGCTTCGGCTCCGCAGATTGCGAGTCAGCTCCCCGCGGCAGGTGACGCGCCGGGCCGCTCGTCGTCTGTGGGCGGCCGCGGCCGCCAGCGCCACTACCGGCCCCTGGGCCTCCGCCTGCTTCTCCTCCCCTCGCGGGTTCCTGGTCCGCCGCCTCCCCCCCCCCTCGGCTCGGCCCCCGGGGGCGAGCCTCACTCGAAGCCCACTGGAACGATCGAGAGGAATGGGGTCATCAAAGCCACGGCCGGCATGACCAGCGCGCAGACGAGGAGGAGCATCGGCACGACGTCGTAGAGTCTGAGAGCCGACCTGCCCGTGGGGCCAATATCCTCGGCATTGTACGCCGACTGCTCGTCGCTCGACACGCTCGGGCGGTAGTTCGGCACCACAATCTCCTCGTAAATCCACCCCAGCCGCAGGCCGTCCCAGTCATCCCCGCTCACGAAGCCAAGGTCACTGTTGATATCGTCGAGGTTGTAAAGGAAGAGAAGACCAAGGGCGTCGAATAGCACGTTCCTTGGACTGAAGCTGGCACCTAGGATCGTGAAAGAAGCGATGGAGGTCAATAATACTACCCATGAATGACCATGGGTGGCCAGGTCTTGCCCACCCTTCGGCCAGGCAGCCTTGAGCCAATATGGCTACGAGTGGAAGAGGAAGAGGAGGAGGAGGAGGAGGGGGAGGAAAGGGGGAGAAAGAGTGCGTCGGATACGATGGAGGGTGACGATCGAGATGTGCTAGGCGGCCCCTTCTCGGCCATCTGGGGACCTGTTCTATCTTGACCCCCAGGAGACATCTGGAGATCCACCAGAGACCAGTGAAGGAGCAAGAAGACGAGCAAGACCAAGAGGGTGCGAACGCTCGGACTCGGCAAAACAAGGAGACACAAGGACACGATGCCCTGTATCTGTTTCGATACGGGACCCCCGGATATTCTGGCCCTTTCCCCGCGGCCGGCCGTCTATCCTGGGTCGTCTTTTGGCGGTCCTGAGACCGGCGAGGGCTCCTGGAGCGAAAACGGCGCGAAGTCTTTCAGATTGGTCTTCAATACGTTGGAGGTCTCGAAAGCTGCGAGGCTCCCGCCCCATCCACTCTACGACTCCCACATCCACCCATCTTCCCCTTCCTCCTCTCCCTCCCCTCGTCTCCCTGGACGTTCCGCGAAGACGAAGCTGCTTGTATTGCCTTTTGAGGCTTCTGGGGCGGAAGAACTGCTCAGGAGTAGAGCACGGTACGTCTTGGGAGAGGGTCTCCTGGGGACCTCGAACCGACAAAATCCAATCGGCGCGCTCGTGTCGTCACGACCCCGATGTTGGTTTTTCTGGCAGCGCGTGCATCGTTCCACCTTGAACGCTCGGCGGCTGTTCGATCGCCAAATCGTTCCAGATTGGCCGATTCCTCCTCCTCCTCCTCCTCCTCCTCCTCCCACTCCTAGCCCTTTCGATCAGGGTCGGCGGCACCGGCCGTCAGGCCTCTCCAATCGTTCCATATTGGCCGATGCAAGGCAGCTGGCAGCGCTCCACCGGGAGCGCCCCGGGCGGGGTCGCCGCGGCGTCGGCACGACGCGAGCCTTGTGTACATCCGATCCCTGGGGCCCCTCCTGGCCACCTACCAGACCACCCCAACCCAACCCGAAGACCCGACTTTCGGTTTGGGGGGGGGGAAGGGTTCCACATGTGTTTTTGTCGATGTTTCCCGACCCCCCCACACCGGAAATCGAGGGTAAATCTGAGCCTTCGGGTTGGGTTGGGGTGGTTTGGTGGGTGGTGGCATCCCTCACCTTACGTCACTGGTGGCTCTACAAGGCCAGAGCGCGCTCAGACTTGCCGCCCGACTGACCGCGAGAGGCCGGCTCTGGTGGTGCGACCCCCCAAAAGCTGGGCATCGGCGGGTGGAGTGGGCTCCACCGCACTTGCAGAGCGAGGGGAGCGGATAAGGACGATGATGTCTTGTCCCCACGAGAAGAGGATGGCTGAGCTTCCGAGGAAGGAGGCGGAGGGAGAGAGGGGGAGCAGGAGAGGGACACATGGCGCGGGCAGGGGTGCGAGGGAGGGGATGGAGGCCGCAAGTGCGGGCGGAGGCGTTGGACCAAATCTCGGGAACGAAACGTAGAAACTGCGACGAGGGAGACAAGCCGTGGAGGGATACATCGAGGAGATATTTGAAGGGGCCTTGGGACACACAAATGAACACAAAACCCAGGATTCCCCGTATTTCCCAATAGTTTCTGGGTTTGCCTCCCCCCCCCGACTTCCCATATTTTCGTATATTTTCTGGGGAATCGAACATCAATTATGTCTGTGTGCTTTTCCTCAATATTGGCAAGGGAGGCTGTGCAAGAGAACGCAGCAGCAGGAACGTCGTCCAGGGAAGATAGGTTTTGGTCGTGGTGGTCCGACACTCGCCCAGGGCACCGCAGGGGAAGCCGTACCCTCTCAAAAGAAGGCCCCCCGACCACAAACGGCACTGTAAGAGGCCTGGAAATGGGCACAACAACAACACAGGGGGTTGCCTCCAGTGGGGGAAGATCCTAGTTTCGGTATTGGTGGAAATATTTCGGCCACCTTGGGAGCCCGGATATTACCACCATCACCGAGATCGGGATCTTCTTCCCTCGATAGAGGCGCACCGCCGATATCGGTGTCGGTGTCAACCTCTGGGCCTGCGAGACTGTAGGGTGCGCAAGCAGCCACGAGCAGCTGGAGCAGAAGCACAGGCGCCCGTTCGCTACACACGTTCACACTTGCTGCCCCGTCGCCGCAGATCCGCCCCGATCGTGGTCACGAGTCCCTGGGGTGGTGAGGGGTGTTCCTGGAGCAGGTGCCCCCCCTCCCGAACCCCAGTGGGTGGCACTCTGCCATCGGAATTTTGGGCAACCACCATAAAGCCTTGCCCCAACCCGGAGTCTCTGACTTGTCACTTCTCATTGCGCATTTTGTCGGCCCAAATGCAGCTCCCCAATGCCTCCTCCGAGAACGTCGAGTACACGCCGTTGCGATTCCCCACCCGCAACTTGAACGTCCAATTCGCACCCCTCGGTGTCTCAGGATAGGTGTCCACCACGGCCATGGCGGCCGTGGCCACGAAAGACCTGCGGGGCGGCTGTTGCGACAGGGTCGCTTGTCCCAGCTCCTCACATCACCTTGCCAGATGCTGTGCACCAACCCCCCTCTGTCACCTCCCCTTCCCCCCCTGCTGTCCGTGCCGTAACTCCCCACAATATCCCTGAGATCTGACGTGACGAAACAGTTGCAACATCGTGAAACATCACGCCGGGAGCCCTGGACCCCAACTTTCTGCGCCATTTCGTGCCGCATCGATCTGGGTCCCATAGGGCCCGCAACCGGACGAAAACGCCCAGCTCGAAAAAATCGCGACGCCAGGATCTCAGGGATTCCGATGGGACGAAAACAACAAACGTTGCACTAATGTCGGGGGCGCGCAAACATGGATTAGCGATTCATGGATTTGGCGCGCGGTCGCCAAATCCATGGATCGGAGGAGTTGCCCTACCCAAAATGCGGCTGGTGCCGCCTCGTTCAGCGGCGGAAATCCGCGATTTCCCATTGAAACGGGACCCGTCGCGAATCCACGCCCCCTTGATCCATGCTTGCGATCGCCTGATACTGAAGTGATTCTGGTCGACCATGAAGGACCCGCCCTGGAACCCTGCCAACCCGGCCGTGGCCGTGGCCCCGGCCCTGGGGCCCTGGCTCCAGCTCAGAGGTCCCGGCCTTGCGACGTCTCGGCCCTGGCCCTAGTCCCGGGGGGTCCGGAGGGGGGGGGGCCCATGGGGTCCCTCTGGGGAGGTCCCACAGCGCGTCTCTCCAGATTCTGGCAAGTTCACTTGCGTGGCACTTGGCGGCGCGCACAAGGAGGTAGGAGGAGGGGGGAAGTCTTCTTGCTGTCGCCTTAGCGCCGCACACAGTCGTCTTAACAGTCTCCGCTAGTCACTAGATGCACGGACTGAACATACTTGTTTTTTAACTCACGCCTTAGCGCCGGGCGCATTCGCCTCTAACGCTTCCAACACCGAATTTCGCGGATTGTGTACAAGTCACTGTCAACACGTGGCTGTCGCATTAGCGCCGCACCCACACGTCTTATCAGACGCGGATGGAATCAGATCGCGATCATAACGTGCTTCTAACCGCAAAGCCCAACTTATTCGGCTCACAAGTTCTGAGCAATTGCGCGGATGTGGCACGCATCACTTTCAACAGGGCAACTTCGTTCAATCATCATCACTCTAATGTCCGCATATCGGGATGCGGGCAATAAACGCGTGGTCAGATGGGGGCTCATTTCTAGTCGGACCCTCGCTGCAATTTACTTCTTAAGTTTGGGACTAGAAATATGTTGTTCCCGTCGTACTTAATGACCACATCCCAGAAATAGTGTCGAGCACCCGGACAGGTGTCGAAAGAATATCGAACGAGTGTCGGACGAGACTCCCAGGGCCCGACAAATGAAAACCCTCGAGTTTCGGTGCTATATTTTGGTGCTCGGGATTATTTCTGGTGATCCAAGCTCGGGGATGGACAGACCCCCCTTTAGTAAAACGTGGTTTAGTGAAAACGACCTGAGGCCAAAACCTGGCGGGCGCAAGCCTGGAAAATAACGGCCACGGCGCCCTCTCGAGAACCGAAAACGGACAATTCACTAATCGACGTGTCACTGTTGGGGGTTCTGTCCACCCCCGATCCAAGCTAAGGATAGGCTGGAACGTCAGAAGACTTGATGCTAGAAATTCAAGCTTGGAGAACCACTGAACGGATCGAGGGCTGCTCTTTGGCAGAGCGGGGCGCTCGCTGGACACTGCCCGGGACTTGATGCTCTCTTACCTCCTCGCGGGCTTCATACAAACCAGACGCACGAGGAGGAGGAGGAGGAGGAGGAGGAGGAGGCGGAAGAGGAGGAGGCGGAGAGGGAAGAGAAGGAGGAGGAGGAGGAAGCGGAAGAGGAGGAGGAGGAGGAGGGGGAGGGGGAGGAGGAGAGAGGAGGAAGGAGGAGGAGGAGGAAGAGGGGAGGAGGAGGAGGAGGAGAGAGGAGGAGGGAGGAAGGAGGAGGAGGAGGAGAGGAGGAGGAGGAGGAGGAGGAGGAGGAGGAGGCGGAAGAGGAGGAGGCGGAAGAGGAGGGGAAGGAGGGGGAGGTGGGGATGAGGAGGCGGAGGAGGAGGAGGAGGAGGAGGAGGAAGAGGACGAGGACGAGGAGGAGGAGGCGGAGGAGGAGGAGGGACACGGCAGCTCAGCTTCAAGACGGGGCTTTCGCCGGACCTGCAGGACTACACGCGAGGGGGGGGGCACTTCCAGCCGGCAGCGAGAGGGGCGCCTCAGGAGGAAAAACTCCGTTGGAGGAGGCTCAGTCATGAGGAGGCGACTGTAGACCAGCTTCGCTGACGCACCTTGGCTATTTTCTGGGCCTCTAAAGGGGGCCCAGGGACACACAGGTAAACAAGCACAAATCCCAGGGTTCCCCGTATTTTCATCTTCTTATATTTTCTGGGTGTTCGTCTTCAGCCCCACTACCCACAGTTCCCGATACTTTCGTGGGGGTCGAAGATTCATTGTGTTAGCGTGTTTTTTCCCCTCCTGATCCTCCTCGTATTTCACATCCCCTGATCTTGCAGGCGGCCGGGTGTTCTGCACTGCTTGGGGCACCAGAGCATCGATCAGGTGGGGGTTGAAGCCACATCTGCTCAACACCAGCCCCCGGATCTCTTCCCTGGCCCCATCTGCTGTGGATCCTTTCCCCAGATCCAATGCTGACGGTCCCACGGCTCGAAACTGAGGCCGAAACTGGCAAAGAAATCCTCCCGAACCCAGCGCCTCGAACCCTGCCACCCCGGTCCCACGCCCCGAAACGGCCTCAGGAGGCCGAAACTGGCAAAGGAACCCTCCCAAACCCAGCGCCCCGAACCCTGCCACCCCCATGTCCTGCTCTCCGGAACCAGTGCCGAGCCACCTGAGACCCCCATGCCGGCTCTAATCCTGATTCCCTCCTCGATCTCCTCCTGGGGACTGGGACCACGGACATGTGATCCTTGTCAGGAGCTGCTGTCGCCCCGCCCCTCCGCGTCCCAGCTGCAAAGCATAGATGGCGGGGGGCGGGCGCCATAAAAGCGGCCAGCATCACAACCAAAAGGGGGGGCTACTTACTACCTCTCCTCCTCCTCCTCCTCCTCCTCCTCCTCCTCCTCCTCCTCCTCCTCCTCCTTTTTACACGGCTTGTCCTCCTCCTCCTCCTCCTCCTCCTGCTCCTCCTCTCCTCCTCCTCCCCCTCCTCCTCCTCCTCCTCCTCCTCCTCCTCCTCCTCCTCCTCCTCCTCCTCCTCTTGCACGGCTGTTCCTCCTTGTGGGAATGGGGCGGGGCCCAGACGCCCGACATATGATGTGACCGTGCCCGCGCGCGGCCCCAGAGATGCCGACCCCGTCCCCAGAGCCAACTCTTTCGCCCCGGATCCATGCTTGCTTTCCCGGGGGCCCAAACCCGCACGCCAGGTGCAGAATTCTGGGGAGGTCTGACTACCTACCAGACCACCCCAACCCAACCCGAAGACCCGAATTTGACCCGAATTTCGGGTTGGGGGGGGTACGGATACCATGTGTTTTTGTCAACGTTCCCGGAACCCCCCCCCACTGGAAATGGAAGGCAAATTGAGGGCTTCGGGTTGGGTTGGGGTGGTTTGGTGGGTGGTGAAGGTCGTCCAGCTGGCAATACACACCTCCTCTGAAACGGGAGGGCGGGGCGCTGGAGGGAGGGGGGCGGCGAGAGGCGGGGGGGGGCTCGGGCGATGGTCAAGGCAGGGCGGCGGGGGAGCGAGAGGGAGGGGGGGTGCGGGGGGGTGGTGACGGCAAGGCGAGGGGGGAAACCGGGCTTTTTTTGGGGGGGGCGAGACCGCGTGGGAAGGCCGTGGGGAAAGAACACGCAGATGACGACACACACACATACATATATATATATATATATATGATGTATATATATATATATATATAATATATATATATATATATATATTCCTCTTCCTATATTTTTATAAGCCCGGGCGGGGGGAAAACCCATCCCCCCCCCCAAAAACCGGACTCCCGGGATCTGGGGCTCCGGGGCCCTCCGGACGGGCCTCGGAGCGGCCCCCCGGGCCTCGCAGGGCGTTTCGCCAAGCCTTCCCAGCACCCGAAGACGGCCCCAGACGGGTTCCAGGCTATCTGGCGCGCTCCCGAAACGACCCCAGAGAGCCCCAATACGGTCCACGACGACGCCCACGAAGCCGTCATACCCCCAAAGATCGCTCCGAAACGTCCCTAGAGGCCTCCAAGAGCACTCCCAGGAAGGACCGAAGAGGCACACATCTGTGATTTTCCATTGGTTTTTGGTGACTTTTGGGGTTATCCTCTTTTCGGCTTCCCGACGCTCCAAGACGGCGGTTTTCTTGGCGTCCGAAGCCGCCTGAGAGACTACAAAATCGCCCCACAACTATCCGAAAGGGCTTCCAGGCAGTCCAAGACAGCCCCAAGACGGCACAACAGGGGTCCAAGATGGCCCTAAGAGTGCCCCATGGCGGCCCAAGATGGCCCGAAGACACTCTCTGAAGCATTCCATATCGTGACCCAGTCATTCAGGGAGACCGCGGTTGGAGGCAGGGTGGCCCGAGGAAGCCCCCAGAGGACCCCAGAACACGCCCAGGAGGCCTCCAAAAGGCCTTGAGAAAACATGACAAATTTTGTGAGGCCCCCAGAGGCTCTCCAAGGAGGAGCCTCCGCAAAAAAGAACTGAGGAGGATGGGGAGAATGTGCAGGGTATGGCGAGAGTGAAGAAACAGAAGCATTAAGGAAGGATAGCGAAAAACATTATGATAACGACAATGCCGGAAAAGGCAACAAGGAGCTATCGCTAAATTGCCGGCTTGACCTTCCTGCCATCTCGCCTGCATGCCGAACTTTATGGGCCAAGGTGCATGGCGCGAAGCGCCAATGCGGTCTTGTATATATATATATATAGAGATCACACACACACACGCACACACACACGCACACACACAACACCTTCATGCCCGACCACCGTGCTTGGCAGGGCCACCACACTCGCCCTGGCATTGTATGTGCCGCATACCCTCCTGGCCGCGGCCCAGGGCGGCCTACGCACCATCCGACCCGAGGGCTCAGGACGGGCCCAGCCAGGCTCGGTGGTTGCGTGCAGACGACTGCTGCGGAGAGAAGGGGCGATCTTTGTGAGGAATGCTGCCGTGCTGGCCACGCCACGCGCACAGCAGGTGCTGAAGGCATACCCCGCGGAGCCGTCTCAGCCAACCCATTGGGCATTCACTAGACATGCAGGACATGCAGCCGCTGCGCCGTGTGCACCGCCCCTACTGCTGCGCTGCGAGGCCAGGTGCCAAGAAGACAAACAACACTGCGTTCGTCTCAGATTTCGGAGCTCGACACGGATTTCTTGGGTCGCCGGTAGAGGCGCCGCCAGGGGTTCGAGAAGAGGGGTCCAACCCCGAACCGAGGAACCCGCGCGGGCCTCCGAAGTTGCAGTGTGTGCGGTGCCTTGTTGCTGCCTTCGCAATCAGGAGGGCCGCCCACCTATCATACCAGGCGGCGCCCGACGTAGGGGTCTTCACTCGCCCCCGCGACGGGGGGGGGGCTCGGCGCAGGGCCCAAATCGGGCGAATTATCACACGAGCTCACTCGGTACGAAGCGACCGCCTGGCCCGAAGGCAAAGCGAACGCAGTGGCGCTCCACCCAAGCGGCGTCCACGTGTCCAGCCTGCCGCCAGTCTTCGAAGCGGTCGTTCGTGACGATGCAGCACGGCGGCGGCGGTGACCGCTGCGGCCCCGCTGGATCTCCCTCGGCACCCTCAGCGCGCACCTCATCGTCCATGCACTTCGCCGTATTGATCATGAACTTGTCGTCCATGCCGGCGACGCCCTTGCACACGACGAAGACGTCTCCGAACTCCCGGCGGCAGCGCTCGATGCGGAAGTCCTCGCACCCGTCCCGAAGCGGAGGCAAGTAGATGGAGATCTGGCAGCCCCTGGACGTGTAGTACCTGCAGGCGCTCTCGAGCTGGTCCCACTCCAGGGCCATCTCGGCCGCGTCCGAGGCACAGCTGTTGCGGTGCCTGAGGATGTTGAGGCCGTCAAGGATGTAGAGCGTGCCCCCGCGCACCTGGCTCCGGGCGCGCGACCGCGAGCGTGAGCGGCCCCCACGACGGCCCAACGCCCCCTCGGCCGACGGGGCCGCACCTGCACAGGCCTCGCGAATGAGGTCCGAGCAATGAGATGCGTCGGAGGATCGCGCCGCACCGCCAACGCATCGGCGATGCATCGCTGACGCATCGGCGGTGCACCGGCGACGTGAGCGATGGATCGGCGACGTCGGGCATCGGTCGGGCATCGGGTCGCATGGCCGATGCATAACCTATGCGGCGCGATCTTTCGACCCCCATCGGGGAGACGTAGAACTCGGGTTCGGGGGACTCGGGTTGGCCTGACCAGCCCATCATGAAAAAATGGCGCGACCCCATCTGGAGTCTGGCGAGAGCTACCGCTGCAAGCACCCAACGAACGCTGCACCCTCAAAATCCAGGACGCGTTCGTCCACAAGCGTCGGCAAACTCGAGTTCTTTAGCGGTGCGCACAAGGGGGTGGAGGAAGGGGGGAGGGCTTCTTAGAAGGAGGCTGCTTCTTAGAAGGCGCCGGCCTCACACCTGTAGATATGGCCCGCGCCTTCTAAGAAGCAGGGGTGCTTCTGAGCAGCCCTCCCCCCTCCCCCCACCCCCCTCTGCGCGTGGCTGAGTTCTGGCTGATACTCGAGCCTCACGCTTCCCCGAATCTGATCGGACCCCATCTGTGCGAGGCCTGGCACCTGGGACGGCGGGGCCGCCTGCCGCCCGGGCCGGCGTCGGCAGCAGCGACCACGGCGGCGCCCCCAGGCCGGCGGCGGCGAAGAGCGGCGCGGGCGGCGCGGACGCGCTCTTCTGGGGCGGCGGGGCCCCCGGGGCCCGCGGGCACTGCCGCGGGGCCGGCAGCGAGCTGCGCGCCGGCGGGGCGCGGGGGGGGGAGCCCCGCGCCCGCCCCGAGCCGTGCGGCGGGAGGCTGCAGGACATCCGCTGCAGCCTGCTTCCGTCCGCGGGCCTCGCGGGGGAGCGCGAGCGGCCGTCGCCAGCGGCGGCGGCGGTGGTGCCCTCCGAGCGGTCGCCCTCCGCAGCGCACTGCGGTGGCATCGGCTGGCTGGCCTGCTCGGTGGCCGCTGGAGGCAGTCCCAATCGGGCTTCCGAGTCCGGCAGCGCACAACCAGCCAAAGCTTCCGTAGCGCCTGGACTTCCACTGGCACACGCCACCGTGGGGCGGGTCCACGCGCGCGGGAAAGCAATTCCGGCTGGCAGCAGCGGCGGAAGCCCCTGGAAGCTGATGTCGAAATTCTCCAGCGCCGCCCGTGGGGACTCCAACTCCGCGCAGTCCAGGGCCGCTGCATCTCCGCCGCCGTGTTCTGCGGTCGCCTCTGGGCTGCCCGACGCGCATGCCGCAGTGGAGTCGCCAGAACCTGAACCGGCCCCCGGCGGGGCACCTAAGACGAAGCCAGGACGATGATCAGTCTGGGCGAGGATAGATCGGAATCGCTGAGACCTGGCGGCTCTGGAGGACGTCTCGGGCGCCGCGGCCTCCTCAGAGTGTTCCGGAACGCTGTGAAACGGATTATCCTCGTCCTACCCCGCCCGAGCACCGCTGGGCGGCTGGCTGGGCTGGCCCGCCGCGGTCGCGCCGCCGCCGTCCTCGCACGCGCGGGGCTGCTCGGCGCCCGCGTCGGGAGGGCCCCCCGCGGGGCGCTCGGCGCGCTGCCCGGGTGGCCCGCCTGCGGGCCGGCCCTCGAGCCGGGGGGGGTCTGCTCCCGCCTGTGCGGATGCCCCGTCGCCGCGCGGAGCGCGGTCTGGCGAGCCTCCCCGGGGTGCCCGCTCCTCGAGCGAGCCCGCCCGGCGCTTGCGCGAGGGGCAAGGGCTGCCGATCGGAAGAGGCAGCGCCCACGCCCACGGGGAGGGTTTTGCGGCCGCTGGCGAGTGCTGCGGGATGCTCGCGGAGCGCGGCGAGGAGGGCCCGCGTCGCTTGGAGCCTGGCGGCCGCGTTGGCGTTCCGACCAGGCCGCTGGCCTCCCTCTCAGGGGCCACCGTGCCGCCAGCGGGCTGCACTGGCACCGCTGCCGCCTCGGTCTCGGGACTCGGCGCGTCGGGCGCACTCCGCCCCGCTGCCGCGGCCTTCTGCTCGCCAGCTGCAGCGGGCGGCGCCTCGCAGGGCGGGGCATCCTCCGACGCCTCGCGCGCGCCGCGAGCGAGCCCCGAGGCCTCGCCGGAGGCGTCGGCGGCAGCGTCCCGGCGACGAGGGCTCTGGACCTCCAGCGGCAGGGTCCAAGTCCAGGGCACTGGAGCCCTGCAGCCGAGCTTCATGCGCTCCGGGACCTCCTTCCCCTCGAGCAGCGGGCCGTCGCCGCCCCGCCTCTCGAGGAGGCCCGCGGGGAGCGAGGCCCGGTGCGCAGGCCTCGGCCGAGGCGCCCCTGCCGGGGAGGCCTCCTCGGGGCACCTCCGGGTCGGCCGACGGGGCGGGAGAGAAGGGGGTCCCAGACGTCTGGCCGCTCCAATCTGTTCGATGCGTGGGCCGCGGAGGTCTGGACCATACAAGCCCTGTTTTTTTTTAGACTCTGGCAAGTTTGCTTGCATAGACGGGGGGGGGCTGAGCCTGAAGCAAGCCCAGGGGGGGGGCGCGGAAATCACGCAAGTCGAAAGGCACTTGCACGCTAGTATTCGCTCGAAGAGGAGCGAGGGGGGGAGCGAACGCCATGCAAGTAAACTTGCCCGAATCCCTCCCCCCAAAAAACAAGCTCCAGGGCTAGTTTTTCGTCCTGGAACGTTTTTGACGCTCCCGAGCCCCGGCGGGGGCCCCGAGAGGCCGAAAACGGCCCAAAAACCGCCCGCTCAATTTTGTTCTGGAGTGCCGGATCTCTAGGACGAAAGTGGGGAAGTTAGGAGGCTCAGATCACCCGATACAGATGTTGTTTCGGTTGCGCTTCACAGGGTCCAGTCGCGACCGAAATGCAGACAATCAGCGCTCAAAATCGGTAATTAGTAAGCGCACTGCCTGCACAATCGAAATTGCGCTTGAAAACCAATAGCGCGCTACAGAAATTAGTTGCAGCGCTACAGCATTTGAGCGCGTCGAGAAGATACATGTATGTATATGGCAGCGACTATGATGATGATGATGATGATGATGATGATGATGATGATGATGATGATGATGATGATGATGATGATGATGATGATGATGATGATGATAATGAATGATGGTGACGACGACGATGAAGATGATACTGATGATGATGCTGCTGAAGCTGCTGCTGATACTAATGCCACCGGCGGCATGCTGCAAATGCTGATGGATTTCCTGATATGTCATGGTGTGGTCTGACGTTCCTG